>VWPU01010308.1:0-242038 GCA_013398955.1 Callaeas wilsoni
GCGCCGCCCCCCGCGCCGCCCGGGCTCCCCAACTTGCGCTCAACTGCCGCCTCCCGCCCTCCTCGGGTTTGCTGCCTTTTGCTGCGGGGTAGAACGTCTCGTGTTTCCTCAGCCCTTCTCGCCGAGGGCTTCCCTGCCGGCGCGGGGGGCTGTTACCCCGGCAGAGGTCACCGATTCCCTCCCCCGGCTTCCCCTCCGCGGGGCCGTGGCCCCGCTCCCTTTGCCCCGGCCGCCCCCGCTCCCCGCGGTGCGCACAGAGCCCCGGCCGCGGGCGGCGGCGCTCAGCGCCCGGGCAGATGGCAGCGCCGGCGCCGGCAGCGAGAAGAGCAATTGCTGTGAAACAGCGAGTAACTCCCCTCCGAAGCGCAGAGGGGTGTTGTGCCGCCGTGTTTCAAGGGAGGGGCGCCTCATGCGATACTCATAAGCTTTAATTTATCAACGGGCTATCTGAAAGCTCAGGTATGCTGGAGGCTTTGCACACCTGTATCGATAACCCCTAGCGTCCGCACCAGATTTATGTGCTTGAGTGCCAAAGTAAAGGTCCCAGGTAACCCTTGCCAGAAATATGGACATGTAGCAGGGAATCTTATTTAGTTACACAAAACCTAAAGGCAATAAAAAGATCACCTTGAGATAAGACCATTAATTACATGCTCCATTTATAAGCAAGAGAAGAGGTACCTTTGGATGAACAGGAACAATCAAAACAAAATACCCAACTGGAAGCTAATCGCCTAAAAACCTAGAAATACATTTATGTGAAGTCAGGCAGAGAAACAGTATTGTGAAGTCTCACTTGAATCTGCTTTATTAGGAGATAACAGGTTTAGTTATCTGATTTATTACTTTTAAATTCATTTACTCTCCATTCCACCACTTTTAAAGAGTAGCTCCTTCATCTTCAATGTGAAATCATTATGAAAATTAAGTATCTACTCCTCATGCCATTATAGGTTACCTGTTTCGTGCCTTTTGGGAAAATACATTACAGATTAAAGTATTAAACTGTCTTTAAATCACCCATGGCTAGGGTAAAGCCAGACAGAGGTCAGCTGCTCTGACGTACATCAGCTTTCTAGGTTAATTACACTTGTGTCTACATGTGGAACGAACACATAGTGAGAAACAAAACTAGGTAAATACCATACCTAAAAACTGAACTAGTTAACATAGGAAATAATTAAACAGGACAGGTTGGATTGCATTAGCTTATTACTGTTTTGTGAGGGAGTTCTTACTGAACTGATAATTAGGTCATGGCACTGCAAGAAGAAACGTGATTAACTTTCACACACAGAGTGTAGAATATAAAGCCAAATAAACTAGACTTTCATTGACCCAACCCTTTCTAATTGCCAGTTATCATGAAGGCAGCTTGTCTGGCATCTGGGTTGCACTTCTGAAACCCTATTATTTTACTTCTCCCCTCATTTTTCTCTTAAGCCCTCTCAGTTTTTTGCACAGTACAGACAATATAATTGCACTACTTAAGGACAATTTTTGCAGTACAAAATTGACACTGAGTCTACTAGCACAGCTGCACCAGAAACTCTCATGGGACAGAGGTAAACCCCAAACTGACTTGTTCAAAACTGCAGGGAAATTGAAATGTTTTGAGAGTGAATAGGGACCTTATTCATCCATTCTCCTTTGCCATTATGAAAGTACATGAAACAAATCAACAATTATGTAGATGTTTTATATAACCCAATTATTGAAGAAGTTAGGAAATCAGTCAAATTATGCAAGGTCTGACGTATCATAACTTACTGCTTGGCTTTGCAAATTAGTAGACAATGAATCCCCAAAATAGCATGTGGAGGACCCTCAAAACTTCTGAAGATCTCTATCTTGTGAGGACTTGCACTCGTAAGTTTCAGTGTAATACATGAAGGTATCTGGGCATTCTTGCCTTTTTGAGTGTGTTTATCTGATCATGCGTATCTTTATTCTTTGTAAACTCACTGAGGTATTCAATTTAAAAGCTCATATTTAATTAAAATTAATGTATTTTTATCACATGCATATTTTCTAATTTTTCCTCTAATTTACATCTCTATCAGCTATAGACCATAGTTGGAAAATAAATTTTGTTCATTCATATCCTGACATCTTTCTGTCTTCTGCTTAGTGGCTATTACTTGTGAGCTCCATTTTTTACATTGTTGGCTGTATTTTTACACACACACACAAAAAATACGTAAATGAATTTTTTTTTATTATTGTTATTGTTTTGTGACCTATACATTACATCATCACTTTCTGCAGTTCAAAGATTTTCATCCAGAGTAACTGGGATATTACTTTATTGGATGTAATGCAGACCAATATATATTGTTGAAATAAAGAACTTATTCTGTGCCCAACAATTAATTGTTAGTCCAGAGAGACTGTTGCTGCTTACTAGTATATTTCTGGTTTCCGTAACCCTAATTTGGATACTTTATGACCATATCTGACAGATCCCACATAACATGCCAGACAGTTTTCACTTTGATATCCTCCTGAGCCCCATGTGCTTGAGAATCAGTTGTGCTTGGTTTTTATTTTTTCTACCCCAATTACTATATTTGAAGCATTTGCCATTGGGCAGAAGAGAACACATACAGTAAATAGTGGCGTTTTCTTGTAAAGATGAGAAACAGAGAGAAACTTCAAAGCTGGTTTAGGTTTGTTTAGACAATAGATATTAATAATAAAGAGTCTCTATTTTGTATTTATGAGATGCTGCTTAATATAGTATCCAGTACAGCAGGAAGTTTTATGCAAGACAAAGAGAAGACCAAAGTCTCAGTATGTTAAAGGGAAGTTTATGCAAATAATAGGTGATAAAAGTTGTTTTAACAACCTATTCAGTATTTGTCCATGCTGTGGTTTAACTCCAGATAGCAGTCAAAAACTAGAACAGTCCAGAACATTTGCTCTTACACCTTACAGCCTATGCATAACTCACTGAAGTTAAAACAAGTCACATTCTTTGACTAATTTTTATCTCCTCTTCTACTGCAAAAAAATTCTTGAGAAGGGGTTATATTCTTTGTAAACAGCATTGCACACAAAGTGAATGCAGAATTAGAGAGTAAGCATAGTTTTTCAGAAGTGACTATTTCTCTTCTCTTGGCTTTTCTACCACTAGCACTTCTAATGCAATTTTTTTTTTTTTTTTTAATTTGTGCTCGGGATTTTGTGCTAATAATCAGTAAGGAACAAAAGTAGGACATTTCAAAAACTTGCATTGTTACTTACTCTAGATTATTCCAGTGACTTCTGTGTAGCTTGGTATACCTCACCACCTGCAAGTTCAATAACAAAATTTTATTTTTCTGTGATCTATCTTTAAACCTTTGAATTGAAAAGCATTCCCATTAATAGTTACCAAAAAATTCAGGATTTTAATATCTGATAATACTAAATGTTAACTAATTTGTTGTCCCAAACTACCAATAATTACAATGTCGTAAATAAGACTAAAAAACAAAAAATAAATATTTTTGTCTTTGAATGAAGAATATGCAACACTTTAAACACAATTATATGTAGCTTAGTATCAAACATATTTATAGGCATGATAAATTCTAACAATAATGAAATTTTATTTCAAAATATACAGTCCAAAGTACTGCCCTTTGTAGGATTTAATTTCCACTTCTTCTTAACAAATTATTCCTCTCTTTTTTGAAGACAACAGCTGCCCCTTCAGTGCAGCTGTTACTAGTGAAGATCATTGATTAGCTTGAAGTCAATGACAGCAAAGGAACTCTCAGGATGCTCTGACATGAGATAGCATGAATAATCCTCCAAATCTCTCTCTCTCTTTTGCACACACACAGCATGAAGTTTGGACACATACATCTTTCCCTCATTTTCCACCGGTCTAATTCACTCAATGTCTGCTCAATGTTTTAATGAAAGATGATAGTGCATCCACTATAAACTCAGTCCTGAACAAAAAGCACAAGAAATGCATTGAGACCTGGACTGGTGCTTTTATAACAGCAGGGCATCATGAGCACCAGCATGACAGACACTGGCAAATGGCATAGAGGAAAATTAGCTTACTCGTGGCTTGGAGAAAGGTTGTGCCAACCATCTGTCACAGGAGATCTCCCAAATGACAACAAGGATCATAGCAGCACGTTAAGGGTTTCCCCATATCTTCTCAAAGCCTCACAAGGGGACCCAAATAAAATAAATGTGTTATTGTTCACACACAAGAAACATACCTTTGAAATTCATCAAAATAATTCAGATGGGTACCACAAAATAACAGATGCAAACTTGAGGGAGGGGAGGGGAAGCCTAGGTGCTGAGGTTAGATCTCTAGATTTTTTCATTATTTCTAATAAAATAAATGCTTTAAATTCATTTCAGTGTGTAACAGCATTGCAGTGATAGTGATTCTGACAAGATGACGTTGCCCCGTTCTCATCTTGTGAAAATAAAGTAACAACTGATTAAACAGTAAGGAGATAATACACTACAGAATTAATATCCACATTAAAAATTACTATTGGAAAAGAATTAGGCAATGAGGATAAATATTTAATTTCATATCATCTAGCTTTTTTCAACTTCATTTGGGATCAAATAATTTCATTATTCATTATCGTTGAATTCTGAAAGCATACTACCACTCAATAGTAGATAACACAGATTCTATTTAAAAAAAAAAGAAAACTCCACACAAAGAGAAAGCTGCAGAGACTCAATTTCAGTGCCTAGTTATAACATTTATAAGAGATCTCTTAGGGCACCTACTGGGGAACCTTAGCATTGCATGCCAAAGAAAGCCTGTAAAAAGGGTAAAAATCTTTCTACCAGATGTAAACCAGAACATTAATTCAACCTTTTTTTTTTCCTTTCTCTTCTAGGCAGTCCTCATTGTATAGACTGTAGCACTTAAAGCAAATAAACAAATGAGAAGACTTCACAGCTGAAAGTATTCACTGATGGAAAGGAAAGAGCTAATACTCTACATTTCAGAATCTGGCAGCTCTTGACTGTTAAAATGTGTATTAAGTTAAATATACCATGTTGTGTTTATATAGAAAAAATATTTTGCATTAAAAATTGTATTAAAACCACAATGAGAAATTTAATTCATAGGAATTATGTATTGACAAGAATGTCAAAATCTCTGGATTTGGCTTGTTTACTCTTTAAGTTAATTTTTCAAACTATTTAGATATTTTGATTTTTGAATTTTTACCTATGAAGTTCTGTGGTAGTAATCTTGACATGTGTAAACACTTTCCATCTCATTTTCTTTTGCTGTTTGACATATTTCTGTCCACTAATACAGAATATTCTCTATTTTGTAACTCATTTCCTCAAAGTCCCACACAGCTGATTTCTGGAGATAATATAGTGTTTAGCTAGGAGTTTAGCTAGCCTGTGACAGAACACAGTTGTTGAACTTATTTTACAGAAAAGATAGCTTTTGAAATATTATCAATAAAGTAGCAAGCACCTCATATCAGCCTCATAAAGCTGGATTTATTTTTAAGCAAAAATTCTGTAAGGGCCTCTCTCTCTTCCTTTAACATTTTTTTGTGTTTTCCCAGAGTCAGTGACCTGTAACAGTCACTTACAAACTCGAGGGAGAACTATCTAATACCTTGTTAAAAAACACCAGTACCAAACCCAGAACAGTAACACATCTAATCTGCTGCTGAGGCACACTGGCAAGCTGTTAATATTCACTATCACTGCAGTTTATGTAACCTATTCCAAACCAATTAAAATCCCCTTGAGCAGAGAATAAGTATCATCCTCGTGTTCACTTTATGCACTACTATAGAAATTATACTTCACAAAAAATTTTGAAAAGACATGCAGACTTCTTCCTGCATTTGTCCTAATTCTCGGTGATGGAGATGAAGCACGATCACTTATTTTCGAGTGGGTTTTCCTATGGAATAAGCCAACAAAAATAGTGATTCCATGTCTGGAACAAAAGTCTAAATTAACATACAGTGTTGTGCAGCCTAATGCACTCCTAGTCATGTATCTCATCGTGTATCTGATCCCATCCCAAGTTGTACTAAGAATATAAAGGAACCAGTTCTTCAAAGAATGCACTTACTGACTTTGAAGCAAGTAGGTCTGTGAACTCTGATATCTGTACAGGGTAAGAGACATTTCCTACAGTTCTAGAGAACAAGAGGAGAATATAATAAGATATGTAGACACATCTTACCCTGTCTCTCCTTGAGAGCGATCAGCTTGTCCCAGAAGAGCACAAGGAATAATAAATGGGACGAGTATTCTGGCTTATTGTCTTTGTGACTTTGATACAGAAGAATTTCTCACTTCTTTAAGAGATAAATTTCATCAAAGGTTCATACCCATATTACAACAACTACATATGGTAAAGAATGCAGTGAACTTTTCAGCTGGGAGACAATGTCATTATTCTACATATCAGTTAGTTCATAGTTCTACTCAGCCAGAATCCTTCGTTGTCTTTCCAGACAACATTGTAACAGTCTGAATAAGAAGAAAAAAATTAAGCAGTTCAAGAAAAATGGAAATTTCATCCCCTAGCAACTAATTTCTAACCACTTTGCCACTGCTTCTGCATAGAGGAATGATGTGATGTAAAAGGGGTAGTATGACAGCTTCATGTTGGCAAATCCTAATGCAGAAAAAGGATATAATTCATACTTCTTACTTACAAAGTGGTTCCTGGGACTAAATTAAAGCTGTAGTCTTATATTTTGCACACATTTTATTAATTTTATTTCATTTTCCTTTCTTTTTCATAGGTCACTCTATAAACTCTGACACTCACAAGAAACAAACTCCTGCCAGTAATATAGTGTTAAATATTAATAAGCACATATTTCTTAAATAATATGAGGGATGTGAAATGGTTACTTGAAACTCTTCAGTTTTTATACCTCTTAATGAACCCAATTCAGAGGAATCAGCCAGCTCTACTCCAAAACCTAACAAATTTAAAGTGACAGACCTTTAATTACGTATGACATACTATCAAATTATATGCAGAAAAATCTCTTTTCACCAGTATAGTGCTATTTGAAAAGTTGAGATTTGATTTACCAAAAAAATCTGATTTTCTCCAAGAGCTTTACTCAAGAAGGAAAAAAATGAGTGCATTGCAGCTTGTTAAATATTCAGTTAAAGGACCTCCTTTCTTGTCATTTATCCTACCCTTCATGTAATTTCTATTGAAGTCAGAAATAGGCCAAGTAGGTTCTTGTTCGTCATTTTTGTCAATTTATAGAAATTTGAGAAGGATTGCCCAGTCGCACATAAATGTAATAAAATTTAGAAGAAAAAACTAGGAAAAAATAAGATCTTATTTTGGTGTTAAAAGCAATTACAAAGTTGTTGAAATTCATTATAAAAGAAATTTTTGTGTTTATCCTTAAAACATCTGATTGCTTTACTACTATTCACAAATACAGATCACATTGCTTCTGTATACTTCCACGAGAAAAGAAAACACTGATGCCCTCTTTTTGCTTAAATGAGAAAAATACTGAGAGGCTAAGCTGTTTAAGCAGTTACAAAAGAAATCTGGGGCACTGTTGGGAACAGAAGTTTCCCATTTCTTATTCATTCTTAATCACATGATAATCCTGCCTTATCAATCAACATGTCAATTTAAAAGCAGTGATTACAAGTCGTCAATAGTGATGATCCAATATTTCAGTACCATCGAAAAAGACACACAACTGAACTTTAAAGAGAGTTCAGAAAAATCACAGTAGCACGCCCTTTAGCATAAATGGTGCTGCTTGCCTGATATAATCCAATACTGTTGATTCAGGAAAAATAGTTATAGTCACTGTAAAAATGCCTGCTGTGCTCACTTTGCTTAGCACGTGCTACAGAATATACACACACCATATTACTTCACTAAAAACCTCCAGAGATGCAGGCAGTACAGTTACGCTGGCAACATTTTGAAGCTGGAATCAGAATGCTTACCATACTTTTACATTTGCTTCTCTGCCAAATCAGTTACTTGTTTTCAGTCAGGAAGCCAACATCATTCTGCAGTTTCAGAATTCAGAGATTTACACAGTTCATAGCGCACATTATAAAAGCGTATTAGGTGCTACACGCAAGAGTAGATATTTAAGATATCAAGTGACATTCATGTAAATTCACATTAGAAAGCTTTAATAAAAGGCTACTAAGTTGCTAAATAAATCATCAGGTTTGAAATGCAGGTGCAATATGCATACTCAGTTTGCACTTATCTGTAAGCACATATATTCTAGCACAATTTCTGTCCACACACAGCACCGATGGTTTTCTCCAGCAGCTCTTCATTCAGTGTATAGACATGGGTGAGACATGGCCTACTTCCAAAAGCTATTTTCTTCAGGCACATGTAATTGCTAATCACTTATGAGGTGTTTGTTCTTAGTGGTTTACTGAGCACGAAAGAGGCAGAAGTCAAGTTTCAAGGCAGCAATCAGGTGAATAAACCCAGAAACCCTTTCTTTACTCCACCTGCAATCATGCATGACAAAAATTTATTATTCTGCAACTAGTAACATGTTTCATATGGGAGGTACTTTACCATGTATTGGTGTCTTTCACAGTTTTGGGGGGTGATAAAGGAAAAACTAAAGTTGAGGTCTAGACAGAGAGGTGTGGATTAGGTAAAGTGACTTATAACCAGTGTGGAATTGGCAACTTTAAAACAGGGACAGAAGACAAGGGTTTGAAGGACAGACAGTTATATTTTCAGGAAAAGGTATTTCCTGAGAGAAACATCACTGGAACAACCAAAGAAGTTAAATGGCAAGACAAGATCACAGACTAAAAGATTCTCTGGACAGCTGAGTACAGGAAGTAGAGATAACAAGAGCGACTAAGAGACAAAAGAAAGAGTTGAAGGATAGAAGAAAAAGCAGGTGGGATGGAGGAAGAGAGAATTAAATTCCTGAAATAAGTGAAATGGCTAGAGATGGAACATGGATAAAACTTAGTACATAGGATACTGAGGAAAGGGAAAAGAAATATAATGAGATCACCTCATGTTTCACCTTCTATTTTTTTTAATGGAAAGCGCTCAACAAGATTTTGTTCAAAATGAAAGAAGCAACGAGGAAAGTCAGAGGGATGAATCATTACTTGTTTCATCCAAAAAATAGGAAACTGTAAACAAAAATTGTCACTCTGAATTGCAGAACTAAGAAACCTCAATTCAGCAGCTGCTTGAAAATAACAATTTGCATGTCATGTTAGAATGTCTATATCTATTACGGAAAAGAATAAACCAAATGTAAATTGTTAATCTTGATAATCATCTATTAAAAATTGTCTACAGATGAAAATATATTCACCTAATAAATACCCAGATAAGTTTGAATAATGAATGTATTTCAGAACCAGTGACTTGGCAAATACAGAAATGGCAAAATTAATGAAATATCCATGGAATATATTTGCTCAGTCTTTTTAGATAGTACTCCCAAAATGCAGGTGATAAAAACAAATCAAAAGGATGATACGTGCCCACTGTGTATGGGCTTTACTAATGCAGATTATGGTGAAATTAGCAACAATGTGACTGGATAGCAAATAATTACCCAAAGGTCTTCAAAATAAAATTCTGTTGCACTCAAACCTTTTATAGGTGCCAAGCAGTACAAAGGCCTATTAGGAAAATTGCTTAGAGCAGCCATAAAAACATAGCAAAAATACATTCTCTTATTTAAAGCTGCCGTTCACACAGAACCATATTTTAGTCTAAGTATCTGTGGATGCAAAACAGAAGTAGTAAGAGTGAAGCTTTAACTGTCTCAGCTGTGGCTGCTAACCCCAACATGCAACAAAGAAATAACTCAGTAAGTATTTTAATGCTAAGACAGGTACAGGTGTCACAGAATTAAAAAATTTTTGGATCTGGAGATCATCTAGTCCAACCCCCGTCCAAGAGAGGGCTGTAGTAGCAAAGCAGACTAAGATAACATACAACCTATTGGTAGAGCAGCTTTAGTGCAAATATTCTTTGAAATACAGTTTTAAAATAAAATACAGTTTAATAACTGTGGAGATTATGCTCTCACTCTTTTCTAATTTGGTGGCACAGTTATATTCAGTGGAGTAGCTTCACTCTGAAACTAAATATGCAGAAACAAAGCCAAGTTCATCATGCTGTGAACATGCTAAAGCATTCCAACAACACTATAAGAAGAGAAAGAGTTAAAAAACAGTTAAGAAAAATGAAACTGGTACAACATATCTATTTTCAAACATTAAGAGCATTATTATAGGAAGTGCTTTGCTTTGCTGCCTGTGGATCTATTCAACTAAGACTGCAGCTGGTTCAGTGGATCTATTTGACTATGCATGAAACAGCGTGTGACTACATATGAAACAGAGTGATGGCTACAAAATTAAATCATATCTGGGATAGGATGAAAAAATGCATTGTCATATAAACAAAGTAGGAAAATATTATGGAACATTTAGACATATTTTGATGCATGGACTTTATTTCTGTCCCATTTTGTGGAATATTTGCCAAGTACTGTTTCGTCAGACTAATCCTGCATGTTAGGATGCAGAAATGTCATTTCAAATCTATAAGCAATGACTGTTTAGTAAACAATGTATGACCTCAATGTATGGCAAATCTGCTTAAAATTCTGTCCTAGTTTTCAGATCTTTCTTCACATCCCTCATTCATTACCCATCTGAAACATATAATTGATTGCAATTAAACCCAAAATAAGGTCACTGTACAACTTGCCCTTATTCTTTATACATGTATAAATCCAACAGGTCTTAACATACTAATGACCAATCTGCATTTTTCTATACACAGGTCAGTTCATAAAGCCGATTTTGGATAGACAAATTTTTGCATGGCATTAGGAAAACTATCATAAGACATGCTTCAGTTTATATTGATTCTTTCCACATGTTGTCTTTGAAGGCATTGAGTAAAATTTGGACTGATCCAAGCTGTGACTTTTCCAACTGATTCTATCTTGTAGCTTTTGGAACTGTTATCTGTTTTAGATTTCAACTGTGTACAGTCTATAGATGTATCATCAACCAAATCTTTCTCTTTTTAGGAGTAGCCTTTTTTTTTTCCTGATCCAGCCTTCAAAATCTCCTAGAAAGGACAACTCTGGTGATTTTAAATGTGGGGCAATTTTTTAAATTCAGTATATGATTAAGACTATTCTTATGTTGTTTCCTTCAATGAACTCTATAGCAATGAGTCAATAATTTTGATACATTCCCTTAGAGTCTAACTGAAAATTTAGATACCTAATTTTAAGCATCAAGACTTGAAGAATAATCATCCCTGTTCTACTTGAGCTCTTCCAGCAGTGTTTGTTTTGATTAGATAAACATAAAATAATTAGGAAACTCTCAATATGAATGCTTGGTTGTATTTTGGCACACCTTCTCATGGTCTATTTTGTCATCCTGCATACAGCTCAAAATTTCATGCTGGCATTAACAGCTGTGCTATTTGTTTCCATTATCTTTTGTGCCTTTTTCATCAAACATGAAACAGGAGAAACTCCTTGGTGTGCTACATCGTATCTGTCACACGCAGTGTTCTGAAGAGGAAATGTAGAAGCGTAGAAGTGGAATCTGTGTTGACGAAAAAATTAACAAGTGGAACAATCATTAGAACATCAAACATTCACTCTACCTTGCTTTCCTCCTTTCCTTGCAAGTTTACATGACTCAGAAGCGAACAGCATACATTAAAGCATCCTGTGGAGCTCTACGGACTACACTGCACAATGCAGATCAGAATTTTTAGAAAAGCACTCTCCTGAGAGGTGTGGGCATTTCTAATGTCGTACTTCATCCCAACTAAGATGAAAAAATGAAGTTGTTTGCTTTTCAGAATTTGACATATACTTAAAATCAAGCATCTAATCACATATTCTTTCCTTACAGAAGGTAATTAATTCTTCTGATTTTGTGGACTGTGGCTGTACTGTGCTATAAAAACCACTATTGACTTTAATAGTCTCTTGGTAACAATAATTAAATTATTAAAATTTTAATAAACTCACAAATAAGGAAAGCATCACATTCTCATAATACTGAAAAACGAATCATTGATATAATCTTTAATTGCATAGTCTTTGTCTTTATTTATATTTTTTCTTCATTTGAGCCATGTAACCTTTTTTCCTAAATTCAATATACACCCCAAAATTATAGTGCTTTCACCTTCTTAATTTCTAATTTCTTGACCCTTTTTAATGTACAAATACACCAGGTGTTATTCTTTTGGGCTTCATCAATATCACTGAGGTTTTGCCCACATTTTCTTCTAGGAAACAAGTTTACATTAATTCTCCTGTAACACCTAATCCAAAGGACGTTGAATGTTTTTTGGTGGAAAATCAGTGTGTCCAGTATTTTAGGTAGATTTCCTGATTTCTTGAAAACAATCAGAGGATTTCTCTTATGTTCAGTAAATCAGGCTAAAGATACCATGTCCAAATAGACATTTATTCATCCTACAAAGATTCAACTGGAATATTACCAAACTACTAAACCCCAAGGATCTGATTGTCCATAAATAGAGTTTGTGCTACATACTTTATACTGTTCTGGTTCATTAGTTTTGTGTGAAGTTTTAGTAAAAATTGTCAAAATTGTAGGAGAGAGATGCAAGGCAGCATGCAAACTAACCTAGAGTGACCATGATTTTGGTTAAAATGGGTATAATGACATTATTGATTTTGGTAGTGATGGTTTAGCACATTCTTCTATTTCTTAGGCAGATGTATACAGAAAATGTTATGGACATTTAAATCTGAATTGAGAACAAAGTACCTGTGGAAACTCTTGAACAGAGTTTTACAGAAATGTGTGTGATAACTATTCTATACCCGATCCCCCTCATACTCTCCAAAAATAGCTGATGTTTATGAACTGTCAGTGGCTTAACACAAAGACTGGGAAGCATGTCTAGCAGTTATCAAAAGAGCAGCCAAAGGTATAAATATGAATGTTATTGTTTGAAATATACTTTAGGAGAAAAAATACATTCTATAATGTCATTAACTTGTGTATCCTGCTACAAAAACTCTAAGAATTACATGTTTTCTCTAAGTGCTAGTTTTAACTATTCAGAATTCTACACTTTTGTTTTATTTGCCAGTCTTCTGCTTTCTAGTTAAGCTAGCTGAGGTGTTGTTATGATGATCTAAGTTCTGTTTGTTACTGTATTACCTGGAGACCATATTAAAAGAAAAGTGTCTCTTTCCTTTCTTACACTAGTCCCTGTTGTAGCAACGCTGAGAAAAACAAAGGCCTTAGAAAGCAAGCAGAAGAATCAGAGCATTGAGGAGGTCCCTACAACTAGTTCAATAAGTATCATAAGTAATAATACTTCCAAACATGTAATCTATTGAACTTGTCTACCTTGCTCTTATGAGAACAGATCCTTTGCAACCTCCAACTTGCCTGTGATATCACAAATCCATGGTGAGAATGCAGCTTCCAGGAACAGCCTGAGTCTTTGATTATCAGTTCTTCCTTATGAAATATGAACTTTCTCTGGTGTTAAATTGATTTAAGAGTGATACTTTTTGTATCCTTCTGGTTTTTAGTGCAACTACCTGGGGAACTAATTTGAGATAGAAACAGAACTTTAAATTTGTATGAGAACTCTTTCAATCTGAAGATTATGTAATTTATTCTGAATTTGTTAACGTATATAAATTACTTTAGAGCAAATTAATTTTAGAGTTAATACATGGAAATTTTCATCAGCTAAGAGTGTTATACAAGACCAAGTTTGCAATCTCCCAGCTTCACTAATGCCATTCATTTTCCTGATCCTTTTCAGAATATTTGATGTCTCATACTAGTGAAGTCACTAAATCAACAAGAATGTTGAAAAATAGTTTTTCCATATTTCAACTTGGGAGAATCTGGAATTGCACCTTGACACTGGTTTTACATGAATGCTTACCTGTAGCTGCTTTGAGTGCCTCTGTCAAGCTCCCTCGCTCTGTAAGCTATTTTCACAAAAATAGTTATGTGTCTCTTATTTTTATCCCATATTTTTAACTCTCTTCAATCTTATTAAATCCTCTGCAAGAGAATATAATGGCCAGATGATTCAGTGGTTCCCATCTGTACAGGAAAAGCTCTGGTAGCATCAGTGAGGATTTTTACGTAAAATCCTCTCATCTGGGCAACATTATTGTGCAGTATATCTGGGAGATTTTATGAAATCATAATTCTTTCAAATTCAGAGGAAAAATAAAACACCACGCATTCAAGACGGTAGGATTTTACCCATTCTGAGGCTTGCCCTGCCTTTCTTGTGAAATAAGGACCTTCTAATTCAAAAGGTCTACTAATTTGGACTGGCATTTTTTAAATGGAAAATTATCCTTTTCCCCCCACATTTTCTTGTCCTACATCTCTAGAGAAGTACGTTAAATTTAGATTCTATGTATTTGTACCAAAAGGGCTTATTCAGAGAGTTTTCTATCTCTTATTTCTGTTATTCTTCTGAAGCATGCACTTGATATGCTGACTGAGATTGCTCCTCCATTTCCCTTTATTATGTTGGCTTTATTTTAAGACTGTTGACCAGAAACACCACTGCTGCTACAGAATGCTCATACTTTTCAACTCTTTGCTATTCATCAGATCAAAATTTACCACTTCAGAGCATCATGTTTTCTCTTTCCATCACAACTTCTAGATCTCCAAGGACCTATCTATGTTTTTCTTATTTTTGCTTCCTGTGGTATTATTTGTGTGCACAAATGATCCCTGCTATAACAACTGTAATTAGACTAGTACGTTTCAGCCTTCAGGCAGCTTTGATTAAATATGAGAACCGTGCAATTTGGAGACCTGAAAATAAGTGCTGCTTCTTTCATTTGATCTTATACATTACCTGGGGTCTAGAAAGTGGAAAAATAAACATTGATTTACTGCTATCAATCCCCTGCCCCTGCAACACAGTAAACCTAGACACTGTAAACTTGAATTACAGCACATTTTATCCGTGGTTTTAACTTGATGGCACCCACATGATCTGTGATATTCTCTATGGAACTGGAGGATGCCACTTTGGACATGAGGCCCAACAGAAAACACCCCTTCACCCAGCTATGCTTCCCTCTGCTCACCCCCAAACACTCACAATCTGTAGCCTTTTCCTGCAGTCTCCTCCTCTCAAAATAACAGTACTCAAATATAAGTTGGTAGAGATATACTGGTTTCAAATTTTTCACCATTTCAGATTTTGTTTCTCTCCTAATAGAGGTTTGTGGGGTTTTTCCTGAGCTATGTATTATTGTTGTAGCAGACACTGTTAAAATAATATTATGACAGAAGAAAAAAAAAAGAAAAAATTCTTACTGGGAGAAAATTAGAAAACAGAAAGCCACATTTCAATCAGAGACATAAAACAATACACTGAAGTCCTACCTAAAAAAAAAGAAGAATATGTAGTTCATTATATGTCACAAAGAGAGAAAATACCAGTATAGATACTTGAGTGTAGAGGGATACAACATTAAATTTGGCAGAAGAGCACAGCTTCTGTGGCAAATACTTACAAATGTTTATTAAATATAAGATAAACTGAGTTTGTTCAACAAAGAAAACAGGCAAACAGGCACAGTTATACCTGGTAGCTACTTACTTAAATGACACATTGAAACTGATGGAGGATGAAAATGCAAGATTTAAACTGGGGGGAAGTGAGCTATAACCACTTTACTTGGGTTTTTTGCACAAATTTGGCGATACTAGACTAATCTCTTAAAATATAAGACTGTTAAAATAATGTTTAGTTGGTGTCATAACCAGTTCTTATCTCTCCTTGACTGATAGTGAATTCTTGAGCTATTTTTAATACCAAGTCACTGATTAAATTAAGTCAAATCTAGTTAAATTAGCTAGCTAATTTTACACACATATCTAGACCATCAATGTCTATACCACTGCTACTTTCATATCCAAAACTGCAGTGTAAATGTAATTACTGGCAATGCCAGCTTTAAAGGCACTCCTGGCATCACAGCTGAAAGTCTTCTCTGTGACAGGGAAACATCCACAGCCCTCAGCTTGCCATCCTACATACACATGAGCACAGAGTGACAACAGCCACATTGTCATGCAGCTATTCTTGTACCTTTAGTATTGTTTTACTGCATCACAACAGCAAGAGACTTCCACATTCCACCGAATATGGAATATCACAAAATAACACAGACATAGAAGAAGCCAGCTGGGTAGCCCAGCCACCCACATCTATTGGCTTTATAATGGATTTTACAGCACTTAAAAATTTTTTAGCAATACTTGAGCTTTGGAGTCCTGAAAGAATTTTGGTATTTAAGACAAACACAAAATAAAAAGCACTGGTTGCCGTGGTTCAGAGCTTCTCATGTGCACCTCAATATCTGTAGCTCGGGCTGCCATTCCGTTACTGCACAGCCGCTTTTAACAAATGCCTGAGCACTTCACTTTGTCTTATTGTCCTGGGTTGCAGTGTATTCTATTACCATCTTCAGGAGCTGTTAAAACTAGGTGGGGCTGTGTCCCCTGCGTCCTCTCTCTGGACTATCTTCTGTTAATAGGCCAGCTGTCAAAACCGGGTGGGGCAGCGTTCCTTATCTCTCCCATGACCCATCCTCCCTCTAGGGGGGATATCTCCTGTTAATGGGCCATCTAGTCTCACCACATTGACTGATAAAATTACATCCTCCCATTGTGAGATGCTCTGCCCAGAGGGAGGNGCCGCTTTTAACAAATGCCTCAGCACTTCACTTTGTCTTATGCACATCTTACTCCTTGTCACTGTATTTTTCTTCATAACCCCATACATAATAGTAATGAATGACACTAGCACTGACTTGATAGGAGAGCTGGCTGTCACAGCAAATAGGCACTGCCTTAACAAAATACAATACTCAAGTGTCTCAAAGCACTTGAACTAATTTCCTTGCTTAGTAGTACTTCGTAGTCCGTGATTTTTTTTTAACAAGACAATATATTACATTTTTCCAAGCTAATCAATTTTTATCAAGAGACTAAAGATAATTTGAATCAATGCCTACTACATTACTCTTGATCCTATTATAATTTCCCAGTGTTTTTCCTTTGAGTTGAAAAACAACAATTAGCTAAGCAATGTGTAAATAATGATATATAAAGCCAATCAAGGGTAAACTCTGCAAATTTATTCTATTGGTAACTCTAAAGAAGCACAAACCAAAAGTAAACCAGGCTTTTATTTGTAAGCAAAAAATCAAGATTTTGGCTCAGCACTATTCCTCATTTGCTTACTACTATCCTTTTTGCATATGGGTGAGAGGATTAGAGCACTGGACCATTAAAAGAAAGCTCTAGAAGAGAAGAGAGATGAAGCAAATTAAAACTAAAAGAGGTGCTAGTGTGCCCTGTTTCACAGCAGCAGCCTTATCCCCTGATTGTCCAACCAATATCTGCTTTAGTGATCTAATATTTTATAATTGCTTTCAAAATGTGTTTCTCAAACAATTTTCTTCTGAGAAGCTCAACGCAATTGATAAGGCAGTTTATTAGAGAAATGCCTATTCAGTTTCCTATAATCCAGAATAACACTCCAGTTTCATCTCACTATCCTTTCTCCTTCCTTTTAACGCCTACATGTGGTCATGCCATCCTATACCCTAAGAATACATAATTAAAAAGTCAAACAACCAAAAATAATCCCACATTCAGTGAGAGGACAAAAGATATTTTAAAATTGTCATTTAAGTACTTATCATTTTAAAATTGTTACTTACATGGCAGGTCACAAAATACAAAGAGTGTCATGAGTCAATACTGTACTGATCAATTCAAATACTCTCCTTTGCTTGACTTTGTCTGAAATATTTTCCACTTTCACCTGAGTCAGTTCAACAGAGGGAAACTGATCTTTGTGAAATTAAAGCATGACTCTACCTTCCAATGAAATAAAGAAGTGATTTGTTCATAGATTTATATATAAAAAAGTGATAATGAAAAGTGTGTACTTTGCTGTAAATACTTCCACTTGCACTATCTGCTTCTGTATACAGATGCTGAGATTTTTATGTGTCCATGTATATGTGTACATTTGTATTTATGTACATACAGATGTATCTTACTCCTCAGAGTGGTAAATGTGTGTTTATTCTCCAGTCTAAAGATGAAGGTTCGCTATTGCAAAGATGTGTGACATAACGTTTTATCCAAAATATTTAATGTTATGTCTTTCATAAAAGATAAACAATTGTATTTTAAAAGTAAAAAAATAAGATGCTCAAAAGGCAGAAAATTAACTCCGAAAAATAATCAGTGATAGCTATTCATAATAAAACCATTTTTTTTAAAAAAAGTAAGATTGGCATAAAAAACACCATTTGAAATATGTTTGGGGGGTTTATAATAACACTTCAGAGGGATTTCTGTTGCAGGGTAATTTTTTTTTTTCTTAAAGGTACTAATTTTCACTGGATAAATCCAGTATTCCTTAGATCACTATTCATTTGTGCACATGTCCAATGGTTTCTAATCAAACATAGCAAACCTCATCAATTTTGCTTTGCTTTCAAAAGTGATGGATGACTTATCTCTGTTCAAGAATGTGAAAATCTACAGGTTTTCCTTGAAAGAAACTTAGATGCAAGGCCACATTACTTTTATTTTTCATGTAGTACATAAGCCCCAGTCAGTGATAGATTTCCCGTCTTTTCATTCTCAGACAGACATGATTGCCCAGCAAGTGTCTACATAATTACTTAACTGCTGTTTCCAAGTTTGGATCTCTTAAGTTTTCTTTATTATCACTTAAAAATTCAATAGCTACCCTACGAGGATTTTTTACTACGTTGAAAAGGATCATATTTTACTTAAAATCATACTTACTATGAGTAAAGGAAGACTTTAGTAAAGCCAGACTGTGAACCACATTACTGGAAGTAAAATACAAATAAAAATGTCATCATAAACAAGCTAAGTGTTTATGGTTTTTGATTAAAACAAAAACATTAATGGCTTCTTTTTCCCTTGAAGTGATCAAATACATTCTTATAAAATATTTTCAAGGTCTGTATTTGTCTAACCAATTTATAAACCATTTTTTTCTCCCAAATATGTGCAAAAAAGCATTACAATATTTATATTTGAGCCAATTGAAACTGACATTGCAAATTTTCATGAGGTAACATATTAAATTCCTTAAAAAACAATAAATCTCACTGTCACACTCATTGTTCACCCTTCACCTCTTTGTAGCCTTATAACCAAAAATAACTCATATCCAAACAATTCCAAAACTAGATACATCACAAAATCAGATAATATTCTGGGTTGCAAGGGACGGACTCACAAAGATCCACAGAATATTCTGAGTCAGAAGGGATCCACAAAGATCATCAAGTCCAAGTCTTATAGAAGTGTTTCCCTATAATTTATGACTCTCCCTAAATCCCAGAAATTCTTTGCTTAGCATTAACATGTTGCAAATAATTGTTATAACTTGCCTTTATCTTTTTCTTGGCAGTCCAAACTTTTTTGACCTACGTGAATATGTATTTTAGCAAAAAATTAAGCACTCTGATTAAAAACACAGTTCAAGAAATAGTTATAAGAATAGGGGTGATAGAGAAGCCTTCTTCTAGGACAGAAAGGGCACAGTCCTACAGACCAAACTGTAAAAGACTGAAAGCCAAAAAGCTATAGAGTGGCCTGCAACCGAGCCTGGAATTGAGGAGTTGTTCATTAGGAAAGAGTCTATAAAACCTTAGTCCTGTACTTCTCTTACCAAATCACATAATTTTTAATGTAAAAAAATTTGAAATTGTCTATTTTGTAAATAAAGCAAATCATTTGACCTTAACTTCCCTTTTTGAGACTCTCAGAATCAGGAAGAAGAGCTGCAAGGCTTTGCTTTAATGCTCAGGTTGTCTCTGCACTAACCTCGAGAGCAATACTAGTAGAAGATGAAGAGCAAGTAAAAAAAGAAATGCTTTTGTATTAAATAAAAAACTGCAAGCAGAAAATTTTGTAGGATACTTTGTAGGAAGCAGTGAGAAAAATTTGGGGAGTCATATATATGGAACATAAGTATAAATGTAAATACAGGAAAGAGAGACAAAGGCCTCAAGAAAATACCAACAGATTTTATTCTTGTACCAGAAATTTCTGGAACAAAGAAGGAAACTGTAGCTCCTATGTGAAAATAAGTTTCATTCCACACACTAAACCCCGGGCAGTAGCACACACAAAGGCTCACATGAAGGCTGCATAATCACTTGTTTTCAAGGAAGATGAATTCAGACTACAATTGAAACAAATAAATGAACCCTGGGTTGGAGAGTAAGGCGTCTCAGTGGTTAAAGGAGAGGATCTTGGTTTATTCACCTTTGACAAGAAACAGAATAACTGAGAGTATAACATAAGTTTGTAAAGAAAGCCTTATGAGAAAAACAAGCCTAACAAAATTTTGTTTCTGTGTTAAAGCAAAGATAACGCTGGCATAAACATAAATAGTGTATACTTGTCTATAGATTCAGGTCAAAGAAACAAGCCCAGGAGTAACACTGAATGTATAGCTAGGCAAAGGCCTCCTGACCCCTTCTTTGAAATCTTATTTGGCTATCCTATGAAAGGAATAATTAGGATGTCTTTCAGGAAATCTATGAAGGAATTAGCTTCCTTTTCTCTTGTGTTCCTATTTCCTGGTGTTCTGTGCCAATGTTAAGGAAATTTCAATAAAAACAAGTAAATTTGTCTTTCAAGAACCTTGCAACATTTCTTTGAAAACAATGAAGAATAATGTTTAGCGCTACTTTTGCTTCATGGGATGCAAGCTTTAAATTAGTATTTCAGCTTTCAAAATGTGTGCAGAAAAACACTGGTATAGGAAGAAGTTCCCCTATTTTAGGCCATGTGCGAAAGTAAAATTCTGCAATGCTGAACTATATTCTATAACCAACTTAAAGCCACCTATTTTTTTCCTTTATTTTTTTTCCTTCATCTATTTCTGCCATTGAAAAGTGGCATCAGAATAGTTACTAGACAGACTGTATTCAAACAGGCCTTTCAAAGGAGTAGGTGAGGGACTGCCACCACTGCCATACCCTGCCCTGTTAAAGTGGAGATGAGACAGCTGGGTCTGAGGCCAGAAGTTCAGGGAATATTTAATTGCTGCCTCTGACTGCCTAATGGGGATCTAGATAGAAGAGAGACTTGGTGTCTTCTGGAAGTGCTCAGTGGAATGAGAGGCAACAAGCAGAAATTGCAGAAGAAACTCCCAAATACTTGCAAGAAAACTATCCTGACAGTAAGAGCTGTCAAACATTGGAATAGATTGTCCAGAGGGTTTGGACACTCATCTTTGGAGTTATCAAAACATGTAAAATATCAAAATGCAGAAAATATAACATGTATTTTGAGCTTATGCCTTTCTGATGATATTTAAAGGTCATATCATAAACATATTAACAATTAAAACTTATTAATTAAGTGAAAAGTATTATTGAAAACAAGTAAGGCAATCTTTATGGATAAACACCAAACAAACAGATAAACCAAAATAGGTCTCTGAGCTAATTTTACACAGACTTAGAAATCTAAATGTGTGGCAGGTATAAGAACCAATATGCAGGATCCTCAGGGTAGTGTTATGTCTTCATACTAGAAGAGGTGACAGTTAATTGACATGCTGGCAATCAACTTTTTTTTTTCTTATCTTCATTTTTAAAAAAATCACCAAGAAAATAAAGAGTTTAATATTCATAAAGTATTTTGTAAATATTGAAACCATGTGAAAGCTATTTTTACCAAACCATAGCTATTGCTATTAGGCATGCCAACAGAAAAATGATGTGAAAGGATATTTTTGCAATAAGCAGGACCTTCTTGACATAGCTGTCTGAAAGTCTAACAATTTATTCTGACTAGAAACGTGCACACTTCAGATGGTGTCATTATTTTCAGTGACTACAAACAATGTACTCTTTCTTCATGCCGTCAGAATGAGATGTAAATACTTTATTAAGAGATACACTTGGCTAGTAACAGCGCTGCTCGTTCGCCCCTGCAGAAGCCGATGAACATACTCTACGTGTAGCTCTGTGAATACAGTCCTGCCGTCAATAGTAGGAGGTCCCAGACTTCCCACTGGGTTTGCACGGCCTCAGGACTAAAGCTTACAGGTTTGCTTGCTTTGTTTGGAACTTGTCTTCACCTGCCTCCAGCCTTCATTTCGCTTTGTTTAGCTCTAACAGGGTTAACAACCAGAGGGGCATGTTCGGTTTACGTGTCCTCATCTTGGTGTGGTACACAGTTTTAATATGTTTAGTAGCAGAAGTAGGTATTCTGTGTAGAGTGGGGGATTTACGGCTTTTGATATTGTAGAGAAGTAGAGGCCTGGAATGACAGCAAAGGCTTCTAGAAGTGGCAGAGCCAGATGCAGGACAGAAGTGTACTTGTCGAGGAGGGGCCTGGGCTGGCAATGGAAGCTCCTGGTTTTACAGGCTACTCACTGATGGTCACGTGAAGAAACAATAATCCAATTTCAGACCAAACTATGGGATTTGCATCTAATATGTAAATTGCAGCACAGAGCACACTTGCAGAACAGTGAGGAAACTAGGTGAAAAGATGTCCTAGCAACATATAAAAATACCTAAAATTTTATACGTTCTAGCCCGAGGAAAAAGAAAACATTGTGATCAAACTTCTTGAAGCAAAAGGATGCTGGCAACTTGCTGTGTTTTTCTACCTTTTTCCTTCTCACTACTCCTTGCAACAGTGAAATATTAAGAGTTATTATGAGTGTTTAACTGTATGATTACTTAAATTTGTTATGTCTTATTCCTGTACTAGTATTTGCCTTATTATTATTTCTCTTCCTCTAATAATTAAATATGAACTGCTAAAGACGATTCTGAGATTAATCTGTTAAGATGTCAACTAAAAATAAGTTCTGACTTTCCTTAAAAGGTCTTTGCCTGTTTTGTCTGTAACAAGATATTAAGAACAACAGTTTTTTTATCTTTCTTAAGAGTCATGAAAATAATAATATCATGGACAACAGCTGAATGATGTCTAGAACACAATCTAATTACTTTTTAAATATTAATCTAGATAATAATCAAAATAATGGGAGTTGGTAAGCAGACTTTCCACTGTATTTAAGCAAAAATGACTCTGCATATTTCAATATGCATATTTTAGCACTTCAGTTCTAGGTGAATATTGCCACCCCCTACCCAGTCTTCATTGGTTTACTTTTGTTTTGCAATACTTTAGAATTGCAAAAGTAATTTTTTTCTTCTTTCACACAAACCCATAAAAATCTCAAGATTATTACTTTTTCTAAACAGCTGACATATTTGCAGTCATCTATACCCATAGAATTGTCTGAAAACAGAAATATACTTTATGGCTGAATTTATATTTAAACTAAAAACATCAAATACTTCCCCTCCACACCATCCCCACTTCTATCCCCTGAGAATAATTGATGAGTACCTCATGGGATTGTTAACCAAGTATAAACAAACAAAACTCTTAGGAAGATGTTCTCTTTGTATTAAATGCACTAAGAAAAAATCTATTTTAGTGATCCTGCATATGGCATTTTTTTAACATAACCTACACTACACAAAATAAGTCAGTTGCCTGTCTCAAATACCTCAACTCAATTCCTCTCACTCTAGTGAGTTCCTTCTTAACCGAATTCGGCTATGCACTAATTAGCACAGAATGAAACATATATGCACCCAACAGGGAGTGCTACAGATTTTGCCTGTAAAATTTAACAGCCCAACATGAGCATACGCAGAGTTTTGGAAGATTTCATTTTGTCTTCAATATGCAGAAACTTATGCTTTCTATCAGAAAATTGCAAAGTGCTATCATGCTACACATTTCTGGAAGACTCTTTTACAGCATCTCCAGAGGGGATTGAATAAAGAGTATTTTAATGTACTTTGAGCTCATTAAAGTGTTTCTTCCCTAAAGTCCTGTTTCAACCCAGTTTCCAAAATAGATGAGTTAAAGCTGAGGGAAGACTTTTGCCCCCATATATAACTTTTAGAAATGTCAGATGACTGCTAATTTATTCTTGAATGCTTATTGTGTGAATGTGTGGGTGGGAAGGAAGTTAAAGGGATTTGGAGATATTGTGGTCACAGCAGGTACATTGTACCTCAGAATCTCTGAGGTAAAAGTCTTGTGTTATTTTGATTAGAGGTTTTTTTTTTAAAGCGTAACTTGACATCTTGGAAATCCTTACTCTAAAAATACTCTGTTTATGTCATTACTGTTTCTGTATGAAACAGATGAAGGTTCTAAGAAATTACTATACATAATGGATCTTTCTCATAGTGTCAGATCAAGATTAAAAGTGACTTTCATGATCCTAGTTACAAATTTCTGACGTTCAGTGACTGCATGAGCAACATTTGCTGAACTTCGGAGCATGAACAATTATTCTCATACACAGAAACACGACCCTGTTCCTGTAAAATGTGTGATGAGTTAAGGTTCAAATACAGCAAAGCATTTGTTGCACTCTTTGGTTTAAAACAAGACCAATCCCAGAGAGTTCAAAAAGGCTCAAATGCAATTTCATGTATCTATTCTGACAGGTGCAAGGCTCCAAGCTAGAAGCATTTAATGAAGACCCTAGCATAAGCTCAGACAGCAGAGGGATGGTTTCAGACGGCAGCAATTTCAGATCAGTGTACAGAGTGGACCCAAGAGGCTTCACTACACAAAACTGCATAGAGTCAAATAAAACAGCTGCAAGCAAAATATTACCCCATGTACAAAACTTATAATAATAATAATAATTATTATTCTTAGCCCTAATACATTTTGAATAAGATCACATTAGGTATAACAGCAACTGGAAGAGGACAAGAAATTTTTAGTTTTAAAAGCAAGGTATCTACTAGTAAAATACAGAAAGCACTGTTTATTTTATGGTTTACCTTGCATCTGAACACTTGATATCACTTGTATACTGTAATGTAAATAATAATAATTTGGCCTGGCACTGGCAAATATTGCTGTTGACATTTTCTCTGGGGAAAAAAAAACCAAACACACAGACACACCAAAATCCCCAAACAAAACAAATCAACAATCCTCCAGCAAATTGCAGTATATATTTAGTTTGTATTTAGAATTATTTTATGCAAAAATATGGGCTTTAAATAAGGCTTCATTAATTGCTTATGAGTCATTTTTCTACACAATTTAATCATATTCTTTCTTCTGTATTCACTGAAAAGAATATTAAGCTGAATAGGATGTTGTTTATCTGAAACCACACAGTAAGAATAATATATAAAATATTAATAGATAGCTTTACATATCACGGAAAGATCAGTGATCACTGAAAACTCCCAAACCCTAATAACTGCATATCTAAAACTGTTGGCTTCATTTATTGCCTCTTATTTAATGTGACACGTATGTCTCACCAAACAAGGCACAAACACCATTAAAATGCTTAATCTAAGGTAACAACAGGGATAAGTTGAAATACTGTACTAGATAAGCCACATCCATTCCTGCATAACTGCAGAACATTTTTGTCTTGTTTTTGCTTTCTCTCTGTCTAAAGAAAATTGTCTCAGCTAAGGGCTAAGTGATTTTAGTTTTCAAAATGAGGAATAGAAATGTCTTAGAAAAAATAATGAAAATCAAGTTGTATAACACAGAGAAATTTAGACTATTATAGTTTGTAGACATGAAGGAACACAGAAAAATCTGGTTTATTCAATTGAGGCTTACTGGGGAAAAAACCTCATATTTCCCCTGAATGGATGGACTACTCTAGTAGTAATAGCTAAAAAATGGAGGGAGCCTCCATCTTTATGAATAGAAGGCTACAGATCTGAAATATCGAGGAAAATTATAGCTCCCCTCTCTCTTGCCCAGCTGTTCTCAAAGTCCTAGAGAGGTGCAAGACCCCTGCTCCTGAAGACAACACCCCCTGGCACTGGGCCAGGGACAGCTGGAATGAGCTCAAGGACCCGGCAGCCAAGAGAAAATGGGTTAGATGCAAAAGAACATGACAGAGACGGGTCAGAATCTGCAACTTACTATGCAATAGCATCTGTTTCACAAATCCCTTTCAGAAACCACAGAAGCATTATCCTTAGATGTGGAGCCAGTGGTTGTTAGAGACCTTTGTTTCCCACCCCAACCTCTGTCAGGTAGATTCCATCTTATACACCATTATTATTTGTTTTTTAAATATGTCCAGGGATGGAGATTCCACAGCCTCTCTTAACTATGTAACTAGTTCTGCTTAATGATGTAAAACTTGCTTTAGGACCAGAGTAACTAAAAGTTAAACATCAATCCAACTGTGTAAAAAGATATCTACGTTAGCTCATAATTTACAGGCTGTTTACATTATACCTCATAAGGAAATTGCTTTCCAGTCAAAGTTTTTAATCCTCCACTACTTATAACACTTTATCTAGGCAGATTGTTTTTATGCAAGTTCCATGGAATGGTTGTTGAAGGAAATCTTTCTCAAAGAAGGTTTTCTGTAATGAAACCTCAAACTATGTTTCAGAGAGTGGAAAAGGTTATTTTGTTGTTATTGCTGAGATTATAACTTATGTCAAGTATCAAACTCATGAGATACTTCTTGAAGTCAGCAGTACTTGAATATTTTAAATAAGCATTACTTTCATCTTAGATATCTCTTTTCTCAGCTGCTGAGAATTTAATTTTAGATTCATGGAAAAGTTAGACAGTGAAGGCATTCCCTCCCTTTCCCCCATACTCCAATCACTCTTCTTCTGGTGATAATTGCTCAATACTCCCTTTTTGAGTACAGTAATTAAAATTGCTTAGTCATTGCCCTGTCACCACAAGAAAAGCTCTTTGCAGAACATCAGCACCACCACTCTCAGAAGGCATGAGAAAAAATTTATGTCAGAAGAAGAATAATTCACTATTATTTCTGTAGTATATAAATTTTGTTATTGCCTTAATATCTTTTACAGTACCAAAGATATTAGTCTTTATGATACTCTCTTCTATAAGAATTCTTTTTCTGCCAGCAGTGACTCAGTCACAAGAAGAATATAATATGCATAAAATAAAAAGGAATTCTATTCAAAATGCTCAAGAACCTTTTGAATTACCCTTCAGAAGAATTTACATTTCAGTTTTAGCATTATCCTTTTAAACTAGAAACAATTCTGTAATCTTTCAGTAAATAATACTGAAAGGTTTTTTTAGCAATACCACACATACTTTTTTCTTCTCATGAAAGAAAGACTTTTTACCTTTAAGTTGCTGTTGAAATTGTACTCTCCCCTGAGATTAGCTCATTTGGTTAAAGCATGGCGCTAGTAACCCCATGGTTGTGGGTTTGATCCCCGTATCACTAAAGATTTGCACCCAATGATCCTTGTGGGGAAAAAAAAACAAAAAAACTTTGTCTTTCCAAGACAAACAAAAAGCCAAAAATTTTGTAATCATACTAAAACATACAGCTCAAGCTTTTCAAACTTGCCAAGCAACAGAAATCAATGTTTATTCCCACTTTCTGCAAAATCACGTTATTTGTATGGGTGCCACATATATATGGATTTGAAAATCCCCCACCAAATATGAAAACTAAAGGACTGATTCAGTTTCTGCTACAAACAATTAAAAAACAAAAAAGCCGCTTATCTACTTAGCTTATTATGCTGGTAGGCATAATTACAAAGGAAAAAATAGGAAATTTCAAAATAAGAATTTTGAAATAAGAGTTTCCTTCAAAAATAGGAGCACTATATACATTATACCTTTACTAGAAATTACTAATTACAAACAGACTTCTCTGTCATGGCGCTCGATTAACAAATGCATGTGATCGTAGCTAGTGATTGCATCCAAAATTTCCATTCACCGCTGCATTCATGGGGCTGCCCTTCTCCTGGAAATGAGGTTCACCCAGTATTGCCTTGAAAGGGCTACGCTTCCCTCAGACCAATGGCAGGGACATCCAAACACGCTCAATGCTCTGCTCTGACACAGTGGTCCAGGAAACAACCTCTTCTTCCACCCACCTCTCCCTCAGACTCCCCCTCCCTGCTTGGCAGTGCACTGAATGAGGCGCCCAGACTTCCAGTGAAGACATGCCAGTTCTTTAGCATGTAATGATGCCTGTGCATTGCCTTGCTTAACTTCCTATATAACTCAGAGATGAACATGGAACATATAAAACAAAGCTGCTTTACAGCTTGTTATCCCAGCAATATTTACAGTATGCACTCACACCTTCAAACAACAGTTCCTTTACCATCTTCGATTAAAAATATGCTGACAATTTCCTGTTGGGCACAAAATGTGATCAACTAAATTTTAATAAAATGTATCAAGCTGGTTTTGTTTCTGGTGGTTTTTTGTTGTGGTTTTTTTTTTTTTATTTAATATATACAAGATATATGTTTCTGGTAGGCTGATTAACTTTTTAAATTGCTGCTATGCCAGCCTGTGGTTAAAATATTGTTGCTGAACCAGAGCATCTCCATTGATATCCATTTCTCAATTATGTGAATTTGTTCAAAAGAGGAAGAGTGGAAAGAGTGCCAAGAGGGTACATATATTGAAAGGAATGCAGAAATCTGATCAGTCCTCTGCACTTCAGACAGCAAAAAGAACATAGTAATAAAATGTGGACAATATTTAATAAATCCATCAATGCAGCCCATTCTAACTAGAAATTGTTAATATTAATCACTTGCATTACTCAAACATCAATTTTGGTAGAATCAGAAGGGTTGGAGACTTCATCCCCTTTCCTCAAAATTTATATTGTTTGCTGTATTCAGGATTAATTTTCCCTTCTTCTCTCCTGTTCTGTGGGCTTGCCAATACTACTTTACAAATTTCAAATTAAATTACAAATTAAAGAGCAGAGCAAGAGGTGATTAAACACGGTAAAAAGTATTATGCTGCTTCAACAGTTTCAGCAGAGGTTCAAACCAAGCAAAATAGGAAAACTCTGAAGATGGTCGTTATAATTTCATAAGCACGTAGCAGGATGTCTTAAAACTATTGTCCTTTCTAACCCTACTAGGTATAGTCCTTTTACATTTATCAATACATTTTGCAGGTTTCAGTGCTGCAAGTAGAATGACTTCTCAAAATACTAGGAAATTATTTTTCTAAACTGGTAGCGATGTTTGTTTTAGTATGGGTACTTGTCTGCAATCCCACTTTGCAGTGACATTCCTGTCTCTGAAAAAAGTTACCCAGAATCTTGTGCAATGCATTCTAGGACAACCCTGCTCAAGCAGGGAGGCTGGACCAGATGACCCACTGTGGTTTGTTCCAAACTGAACAATTCTGTGATTCTGTGATCTGGGGTTTCATAAAAGTGAAACTTTCAATTTTTTCTATATGTTGTCACTGCAGTTATTAACATAAGGCTTTATGTATAATAACACATCCCCTCTCCCTGTCATAAGCGAACATTAAAGTGTTATTCTTGGGGCTGGGAAACACAGTAGCATCGTGACAGCAAATGCATGCTTTGGACGTTGAAATGTCACACAGCACCATAGCAGTGTTGCAGGGCAGGCAGGAGTCCATGAGCAAATGGCACACAACAGTTTTCGTGCCCTTCTAGACAAAACCACAGAGATCTGTTTGTTACTTCTTCAAAATACTGTGGTGATGGAGCACATGTCGCTTTACATGAAGATTTTATTGCCAAGGCAATAATGGCAATCCTTAGACCAAGGAAAATTTGAAATTTAAATAGCGTCTTCTTTTTTGTCTTTCTTATGAGTGTGTGAATATTGATTTATATAGCAAGTGCGTAGAAATGATGCAACTATTTGCCAGATCTTTAGATTTTATTTCACCAAACGTTTCTATGATTTATTCAGACTGTACACAATTACACTCTCTCTGCAATTTATGTATTAATCAGGAACAAATATAGCTAAAGTGACATGCTAAAAATAAGACAAAAAAATCACTGATTAACTGAGGTTCTTATAAGAATACACATGCAGCTAGTTCTCGGAATGTTGAATGCTAGTATATCCACTGTGCTCAGATCAATGACTCACGTTTCATAGACTATTAGGCTGACAGAGGCCAAGCAGACCTCAGTGTGTGAGGTGATTGCACAATTCTGGCTGCAACACATTATGGGCAAAATAAGGATACGACTGAAGAGTGATTCGATAACCTACTCAGCAAATCAGTCCATGACTCAGACACTTGAAGTAATGCAATGTGCACAGGAGCAAAAAAAAAAAAATTAAATGCAGATCCTTTTCACTTCGTTATTCCCCAGTCAAACTGCAAGTGGCAGCCTTAGCAAGGCACAGGTTGCTGGTTTTAGTGTTTGATCATGCACAAACTTTTTTTGAGAGACAGAGGAAAAAAAAGTAAAATAATAAAAGTGAGTTATGAAAAACGTGAAGGCACTTAAAAATGTTATTTTGTTGCTTTGGATTTGGAACAAGGATTTCCATCTAGCATCACATCTACTAGCTAGGACACAAAACTGAAACAAATATGTGCCATTACTCAGTAGCTAAGACCTCCTAAAATATGAATGCATAAAGGGTAGAAAATTTTATACTCAATTCAGAAATTTAATCTCCTTATGAATCTGTTTTAAAGTTCTGACACTGAGATTCTTCTCAGCCCTTCACCTCAACTATGCTGTTAGAAGCAAGACATGTAGAAGCATATAGTTCAAGTCCTGTGACACATCTGCCCTTATAAAAATGATAAATAAATAAGACAGCTTGGCTAATGAGAAATCTTGTGGAAGAAACTTCAAGTTCAAATTCTCATTTGGAAAATTTAATACACAGCTAGACATATGACAACTCCTTCTTCCTTTACTTATGTTGGGTTTCCAAAAATAATAATCTCTTAAAATGTTCATGTAACTAGACCATATGGAAATCAGCCAATTTTAGTCTTCGAGATACAGACAACTGTTAGCTTGAGTTAGGTGTTAGCAAAGACAAATACTGTGTTATCCATAACCAGAAAAAACTGCATACACCTTTATCTAAGTCCTTACAAGAATGCTATAAAAAAAATAATGTGATAGGAATTATTTGTTAAATTCCACTGTTTGCAAGACAGTGAAGAAGAAGGTGCTCAGGAAAATAATGAGAAAAATAATAGTAATTCTAAGAGAATTGTGAAAGATATTCACAATAAAGAATGAGGTAGTTTAACAGACAACAAGCTTGCCTCTTGCTAGTCTCAACACTATGGTATTTTGACATTTAAACTGAAGAGAGTCTGTATTTTAAAAATAGGCCTCTTCGTTGCAACAAATATTATTCTATTTTGTTCTAATTAGAATTACATTTTAGGATTATCATGCTCATGAACAGTGCATGAAAGTTTAATTAAAAGACCACTAAATTATTCATTTTTAATGAAACTGCCAGGAATTCTGCAGAGAAGTTCAAGAACATTTATCATATAATTTCTCTAATGAACTTCTCTCTAGATAATGAATAAAAGCTTGTAAGAATTCATAGAAACTCCTTAAAGGTTAATGTATCTTTAGGTGTGTTTTTTCCTATACATCTGAATATGTTCTGAGATCTTAAAAAAAACGAACTTTAAAAACATATTCATGAAAGCAATACAATGAACAAGACTTATACTTTCTGATGAGAAATGGGTCAGATGTAGAACAGTAATGAAGAGTACTTTTAGAAGAGTACACAGAAAAAGGTATGAAAAAAGATTCTAACAGCAGGAGGTACAGATGAACTAGAGAGAGCTCTTTAAAATTATGACTATTACTAATTGAAAAGTAAATTATCCCATAACTGATTAAAAAAAAAAAAAAAAAAGACGTGTAGTTAACAGAACAGGAAGGATACAAGTTCTTGGCCTTCACCCTTACAATTAAACTAAGCAGAGTTGAAATAGTGAATATATCTTCATCTTTTTAATACCTTGTATTGCATACTGTGACTAGCATGTGGAAGGTGATGGAAGTAGTCAGAAAAACACAGTAGTAGTTCAAATAGGATTAGAATTTTTTCTGTGATAGGCCTTATCCTGGTTTCAGCTAGGATAGAGTTAATTTTTTCTCAGTAGCTGTTACAGTACTGTTTTGGATTCAGAATGAGAAAGGTGTTGGTAATATACTGATGTTTTGGATTTTTGTTAAGTCTATTTATCCTAAGTCAAATACTTCTTTTTTCCTTGTCTCATGCTCTGCTGGTGAGGAGGTATACAAAAAAAAAACAAGCTGGGAGGGAGCATAGCTGGGACAGATGACCCAAACTGACCAAAGGGACATTCCACACCATGGAACATCGTGCCTGCTATATAAACTTGAGGAGCTACCTGGAAGTGGGGACTGATTTAGGTTAGATGGTGAGCAATTGCATTGTGCGCACTCGTTGGGGCTTTTTCCTAATTATTGTCATTATTCTCATTTACCATTATTAATGTATTTTTACTTTATTTTCAGTTATTAAACATTTATTTAATTTACTTTTTAATTAATTTTTTAAATTTTAAGTAATATTTAATTCAAATATTAAACATATTATCTCCACTTACAAGTTCTACTTTGATGCTCCTACCCATTCCACATGATTAGGGGCATGGGGAGATGGGGGCTGAGTGAGAAGCTGTGTGGTGTTTCATCTCCAGCTGGGCTTAAACCATGGCAGGCCTATTAAGCATTAGCAGGATTTATTCCTTCTTGGCCTTCAATAAATCTAAACTCTGAGAAGATAAGAAACAGTTTTGAAACAGAGTTATAGCACTTCTGATCGCCTCGGTAAGCCCTGTGGAAGTACTGCACTGCAGCACCAGTGTTTCTCCTGGACAAGCTCTCCTGTATATGGCCAGAATTGCATTTGAAAGAAAACTGACTGAAAACCACACACACCCAAACTCCCATTAGTACAATTCAAGGCAAATAGGGAATGGACAAAACCACAGGGAAAACTAATGGACCAAGAGGGGACCTTGCTCGTATTTTCCCTACATGTAGTGGTATGATTGTAACCTGTTGAGATGGTGAATAACCATACCGTTCTTTCTTTCGCGCTAAATGTGAAGCCTACATCATAGAATTGTGAATATTAGACATGCTTAAATAAACCAAAAAACCTCAAGGTTCTCAGTATCACTGAGACATAACAGAGACAAATTTAACTTCCACAGAACAGAGCTGGTATTTTACTATCCACTCTTAGCAAGACACATATCTTGTGCTGAGCCATGGTTAAACCAAAATCATCAATGTTAATACACAACTACTCTCCAACTAACCTTCTTTCAAGAGGCCTACTTTGTCTTTGTGTAAAATTTTACAAAGACTTTATCTTTCCCTAGGTTTTCCATTAACCTTAAATGCTGTAGTGTGGGGAGCATTTAATTAAAGCACCACATCACAATCAGAATTGATGCTGTTTCCTAGACACAAGCTGCCCACCACTGTCAAATACAAGGCACCTGATTCAGTAAAAATTTTGGCCAGGCCCCATATAGTTATTCTCATTCGAAAATAGTCTGTGATTCCTCCTCGAACACAAAACCTAAATGGTCACAGCAGAAACATCGTTTCATTTCCAGTAAAAGGACTAGCCAAATGCTGTGTTAGACAAAAAAAAAGCAGTTAATCATCTCTATCCAGAAACAACCTTTCTCAGAGGAATAGGGCCAGATCTGTTAGTCCAGCAAAGGTCCATGCCCCCAGTTCCAACCTGTAGCAAGACTAAGCACCTGTTCCCAGTAGGCACAGGCACATAGAGCACACGTGTACCTGTACACAGTTTGCAACATGGAACACTAACACACCTTTGCATGTGGGAAGCAGCACCTTAGCACCTCCTACAAATTGCTTTACGCTTACACAGGCAAGCTAATCCTTTTTGTCACTGAAGCAAGATCGAGAAAGCTTTGTGCTTTTTTCCAACATCTCCGTGCATTATGTTAACCAATATAAATTTTATTTGTAAGAATAGATAAATAAAATTAAGGGGTTTTTTTTCCCCTCAACCTTTTTTACGAGGCAGATTAGTATTCTATTTAACCTACCCACCTCCAGCCCTGAAAGTTCTCTTCCAGCAAGTCAGTGGAATCATAAGTTCTGAGCTGAACAATTTAACCTAAAGCATTCATAAAATGTGCCAAAATAGGCTGCATTTTATCACCTCAGTTAGAAATGCATATTACTTGTATTCAAGTCTCTGCAAGCAGGGATATTCAACTCTATTTCTGCAACTCTTAGCAAACTGCTTTATAGCTCTATATAAATAAATAAAAGCAACAGTTTTTACACAAGCTATTAACCCAAATCTGAGCTGCTGCAAAATCTCATTTCATACTCCCTGTTTTGGAAGGACTGGTAGGATGGCATGAGAGTCTTAAGCCTATCCCTTATTAATGATGTCAGAGCTAAATCCTTTATTTTCTGCTTTAGAAACACCACAATTGATCATGTTTGCCCCTCCCATCACCCTGGTTTTTTGATTTCTGACTGCTCATTCTTGCTAGCACTGAAGATATAGAAAGCAAGTTAAAAAATTGCAGTGCATGGATGCATAGACCATCTTCAGATAAAAAATTAATTCAAATAAAAGACAGCAGTCATGATTTTGCCTGAATGCTAGCACTTCTGAATTTCTGTTACTGCTTTTCCACAGTCTGCTTTGTTTCAAAGCCAAAACAACTGTCATTATAGGGAATGAGCTGTGTACAAATAAAATACTGTTGCCAAGAATGTGGGCTTTTGAAAACACTCACCAAATGTGTGGCTATTCTATGGGATTCCCTGGAATGTTAGAGCAGCTTCATATCTGCAACCACCGAGTCTGACATAAATTTTTCTTAAGCTAACATTTATTTGAATGTTTTTAATCCTCAAGCTTGTCTAGGGGCTAAGATAGTTCTTAAGACAGTATGAAGTAAGAAAAGCTGAGAGGATAGATGGGCATGAGCTTATAGGCAAGGGAGAGCAGAAAAAAATAATATTGTGATCAGGGCACAACAAAAGTTTAAGTTGGAAGACACATGAACCTATAGCTATAAGGAAAGGGAAGGATACCAAACTCACTTCTGTCCAATTTGAACATACATGCATTAGGTAGGGGCATAGAAATAGCTGAAAACCTCACCCTAAATTATTTCAATTTCTTGTTGTCATCTGATAAACATTTGGAATTCCAGATACATAACAGAAAGAATAATAATTCCTCCAAAGAACTTTAGTAAAATATAGAGTCATGCCCCATCCCCTAACCTCAGCAGAAACCTGAGAAACCTTGAAAATAATAAAAGGCATTCTTTTGTCATCTGAAGTCTTCCCTTGCTTTCTTTTTCTCCCTTGAGTTTGGATTGTAATTAATTTTGTCAAAAGTAATAGCATTTCAATTGGCATATTATACTCCTAGTGAATAATCTCTTAAGAACATAAAATAAAAAATTAACAGCTACAGTTTATGACAAATCAAGTATTTAAAGAAAGAGGCAGCTTATCAGAAAAAACTCCAAACAATCCAAGAAGCAAGCAAAATTTTAAAACCTAGAACTTAAAGATTTTGTACTCATTTACAGTTAGCAGGAAAAGAAGAATCTTAGTTAGCAAATGACAAAAATATCTTTAATGATTAGCAAAGAAAATAATATTAAAAAGCCAAAAATATTTCATCAAAAGTTACTCGAGAATTGTGAAAACTTCTTCCAACAACAGCAGTACCTTTGAAGTTTTTCTTTACCTTTTTTTGAATTCTCACATTGTTTAAGTTTTACTGCACATCTTCCTTAGCAACGTATCTTTAAGTCTTTAAACTGTCTTTGTCTAACTACAGAAAGCACAAAAGTTTTGCAAAGCTTACATTAGTTTCTCAAATTGTGTAGCTGAAATTCTGAGAGGATTTTATTCATTAATAAATAAAACTTCAGCACTTCCAGATGACTTCCCAAGTTGAGAGTCTGTATGTATTTACTGGTGCTCAACAAAGCAGCAATATTTGGCTTGGTACTCACAAATTGTACGTCTGTAAGAAGCTCAAGGACAGCACTGTTAAAATCCTGTTGATCCTTTGGAAAAACATCAGGGATTTAACAAAAGGGGAGCATATTGTGTCCTGGGAAAAGAAACTTACTTTCTTGATTGGGTGAAGGCGATGGGGAAGGCCAGCAGCAGGTGCCTCTAACACTAATTAGCAGGTTTGAGCTCATCAGGGACTGCTCCAGCAGTTAACTACTGTGTGCTACCTCTCTGGCTGCAGGCAGCCCGTGCAGCCACATCCACGCCCTCCAGAAGAGAGCCCAGTGTTAGCGAAGCCCACCGGCTGCTGCCGCTGCAGGGTCTCCTGCCATCCTACCTGAGTGCACCACATGCACTCGCCTCGGGTGCCAGCACACACGGGGCTGACAGGACACGTAGCCCAAGAGCCACAAAAGCTCATAATGTTACCTACTCATGTTTGTCCCTGCGGGCCTCCAAAAATAAGTCTTCAAACTGCCTCATGTATTTAAATGCAGAAATGAAATCAGAAGTTCAAGGACGGCTGAATAAAATTGCCACACATTGGCATACCATGTATGATGCCTTTCCCAGATTTTTAAGGCAAATGAAACAATGACATCAACTTATTATTCATGCTGCAAAACAACTTTTTAGCAAGTAGTCTTGAAAGCATTACATATATATATGTGTCTATATATGTATAGATATGTATATCTCCTAATGGCATCTAGTCTCTCTCTGTAGAGTCAATTGCTCAATGACTCAATCAAGGGCAGAAATACATGTGAAATATATGCAAACAGGCTGTGCTAATAAAATACTTTTTACATTTTCAGGACCATACAGTTTGACAGCTGAAGAAAACAAAATGTGGCCTTAATAGGACACCCCAGCAGTGCAGGCACACGATGATCACAGAGGCCATGTGATCAAAAACTTTAAGGGTTTCTAGCTGTTCCTGGAGGGATGCAAACTTGGTAGCAGGGAAAAAAATACTTTCAGGGTAACAGATGAAAAGGGAATTTATCCATCAAAAAAGAAACATCCCACAGAATATCAGATTCAGACATTTTCAGACCAATGAAGAAAAAAAAGGTAAACAAAATATAGAAGATGCATAAACAAAAAAACACAGCTGCATCTAAGAATGAGGAGGAAGAAACCCTCCCAATCATGCACTCCTTGTTCAACAACTCCCTGTTCTTAACTAAGTAGACTAACAATCAATTTACGGCTCTGTGGCTAGGTGCATTTCTTTAGCCCATTTTGATTGCCTGTGATTTTTGGTTTTATGAACTCCCCTAGAGAGTTGGTAGCAGTATTTGTCGATCACACCATTCAGAATTACATCAGACTGTGAATCAGACAAGCCTAAATTTTACAATACTCCTCTTCACTACCATTTTTTCCAGTTTGACTTCTTAAGAGTCCAGCCCGTTTCTCAGAATGTTAAGTTCAACTAGCTAATGAGTGGAAAGATGCAGCTAAGATCTTCCATGTTGATGACAATTAACAATTTTTACCGTTAGAAAATTATACATGAGTAACTTTCATTCACATAAAGTCACCTACTTTTCCAAGAGACCTTGCATTCTCTGCTCAGTGTACATCTGACTTTCATTCTCTTCTCACGTTATTAAGTTGAAATACATTTTTCTCTTCACTGCTTTCGCTGCAGTACTAATTTTTTTTTCTAAGTCTGTTTAAATGTCTACCATAATATCTCTAACACTATTTTAAGAGAATGATGCATTCAGAATGGTTGTGTTGTGTTTTCAATGTGGTTTTCCAACAGCATATCTCAGCAGCACATGTTGAACAGCTGGAAACTATCTAATTAGAACAGGGAGGAAAAAAGAAAAGGGATGTTTGAGATGAATAATAATCACATCCATCACACTCATAGGTTTTCTTATTTATGTAGCACACACCTGTGTCTAATTGGCAATGAAAGTGATTGTAAGATGAAACACTGAGCTGACCTTATATTATATTTCCCCTTCTCTGAGCTTTAAATAGATTTTTTTATGTTCCTTTAATTATATGCGTGGATTTGTTTACTGAAGCATTTGTGTTAAAACTCATTTCATGCAAAGGAGCAAATTACATTTTTAATTATGTTTCTTTGGGAGGGCTACATGGTTAAGATGAGTTGCTGCCTACTAGTCTCCACAGACGATAACCATGGCACCCCAGTGCAAAACACCTTCAGTAGCATTAAGTTTTCATACAGTAAATATGGACACATTTTTGAAGCTGTATCAGTGTATTAGGTTTTTCAAAAACACCTGTATTAGTGACTCATCGACATCTTTCATTAACAAAAAGCCTTATAAATCTGGAACAGTGTGCCCAGTGAAGCTGTGGGTGCCCCATCCCTGGAGGTGCTCCAGGCCAGGCTGGATGGGGCTCTGAGCAGCCTGGGCCGGAGGTGTCCGTACCCATGGCAGGGCAGTTGGGACTAGATGACCTTCAAGTGCCCCTTTCAACCCAAGCCATTTCATCATTCTGTGGAATAGGGGCATCAGAGCCCAAACCGCAACACAGTAAAATTCCTATTGAAAACTGCAATCAAAAGATTACTATTCACCTCACAGAAATGAATTCAAACAGAGCTATTTATGTGGATAATATTAAACAAATAGAGAAATAGAAATGCCACATCCCTTCTGTTTCTTCTGTACTTTTCTTTACATCTTTATGAATTCCTTTTTAAAATTTATTTTAGTGTAAACTCTACTATGATTATAGAATAAATCTTGGAATTGTTTCTGAGTGTAATGTAACAAGAAAATCCAGAATTAGACAAAAAAATAAAACAATTATTTTTTAATCTTGAAAAATACTCCAGGATTTTTAAGGACATCTCTCTGTTTCCTTACCATAGTAGATATAGTAGACCAGAATTTCTAATTTCACAACTGCATTAAAAATGACTGGAACGAGTTATAATCTTGAAACTACCAAAATCAATGTTCTATTATTTCAAATTCAGTTAAAACTTTCCACCTAAATTTGAGATGAGATGATATGATAATAAAATTAAAATGTAGATGTTAATTTCTAATAACTGGTTAAATTAAATAGTTAGATAGGAGCCAGCTATTGTCTTAGTGGATCTAAAAGCACAATCTACTTTGAAAATAGTAAAACAAAGCAGATAGCACACTGAAAACTGACCTGGAGTGAGTGCAGAAAGAAACAAAACATGATGCAGAACAGATGGTTTTCTTTCAAGCATGGCTCCTAGTGTGAAGGATCAGGCCTATCAGTAATTTTAAACATCCAGTTTTCTGCTGATATGGTAATGGTTTAGGGGCATGAGCAGCGGTATTCATTTGGTTAACTAATACACATTGCAATATTGCAGGAATTAAAAAAACCTAAGTTCAGTGTCTGAGAAATAGTATATGGAACATGTACTATACATCTAGGTACATGTTCATCTCTTTAAATGTTAAATGAAACTTTCTGTCATATTTATATTCCGTGCTCTATCACTACTGAATCTTCTAACGGCAACAAAAACCCAAACCCATTTCAGTTTAAGGGGAGGGGGCTGCAGCTTAGGGGGATTTTACCGGCTTTTTGGAACCTCAGAAACTAGTTTGTAAAATTTTCTCTCCTTTTAGCAGAAACACATGCAATTCAATTGCCATATCTATTCTGAGTAATACAGTCTCACACGCACTTCAACTTTTTTGATTAAATCCAGAAGGATGTAATCAGGTAATTATTAATCCTCTTGCAGAGCTTTCTTGATTTCCTATGATACATACCATCCTAATCTCATTTTTACTTTTGTTAGGTCAGTATGCCTCTCCTAATCAAAGTTCATAACTTCATTCAGTGTTAAATCTTCATTCCACATTTCTTACTAAGAATAGTCAAGGACAACATTGTACATTGTTTAGGTTGTACTGTATGAATTCTATAGCTTGGAGGTGTTTGCTTTAGTTTTGGGGAGTTTCATGAGGTTTTGGGGAGGGTGTTGACTTTTTTTTTTTTTTTTTTTTTTTCTTTCTTATGTAAATGTATTTCTCAGATACAAATTGCACATCCTGTCAACCATTTCTCCTCTAAGTGTAAAATGCTGGTGTAAACTTCATTGCCATTGTGCCTGTGTACATCAACACTTAAGTCCAAGCCAGGATTTAGGCTCCTCAGTATTTTCTTATATAAATCCCAGATGAAATCCACAAACTCCTGCTCAACATTTGTCTCCCAATATGGGGGGTATTTTAATTTGCAAGACAGTTCTTGATCCAACTCAAAAATGTTCTGGGTACTTAAGTTTTGTGTCTTAGAACATCTGTAGTCTAAACAGTCAGGAAAATTTTTGAAACTCTTTAGGATATAGAATCCTCCAAGAAGCCCCATTTCTTAATAGGCAGAAGAGCCCTAATCAGCCAGGTATATGCAAATCACACTGTTCTAGCCCGCAGCTTCCTCTTGGAGAGAGATATTAATGGAACCAAAATAACAGAGAGCAAAGACTCCTAAAGTCTGTGCACTTCAAAGTGAGGATTTGTAACTCTAATTTCTACCTCTGAAATTTTCATCGCTTTGATTCTAAACTATAAAATGTAAAAAGAATTCTGAAACCAAGAAGAAGCAAGACCATCCTGCAATTCCTTTCCTTTCTGTTTGCTCCTGTTTGTTGAAAATTACACAGTTGCAGTGGCCAGCAGAGTCTACTTTGTCTTTTAATTAGGCTATTAGAATACTTTCCTGGGAGACACACCTTTAAACCTTCCAGCAAAAAATGGTTAACCCCAAATTTACTGTTTAACACACAAGTTCTGCATGAAGTTGTGATGTAAAAAATGGTGACTGCAGCATTTAAAATAAAAAAATATATTTTATATAATATAATGGATTTAACTTTAAAATTATAGACATATGCACTATAACAATATGCAGTTAATAAGGAGAAGTTTAGGATTGTCCTGGTGAGATACCTTGCTCAAGCAGAAGCCTATTTTATCATTTCTCGCTCTATTTCATCTAATCAGGAACAGATAACTATAAATATGCATTATTGAATCACAGTTTGTTCCTTTCCCAATATTTAGAGCTAGGTGAAACAAACATCTGGAACTCCTGATTGCTCTAACAATCAAAATCTTTGTTTTGAATTCCACAATGTTATTCCTATCGCAAGAATCACTTATCACAAATGTTACACCATGTATGTAAATTTTTATACCAATGTTTGGGAGTTGATACTAAAAAATATGTCAGTACATAAATAAGTTTTGAAGTAATAGCAGGAAAGACTGAAAGAGAAAAAGCAGCAATCGAAGCACTTGACTATAAAGGAACATCCCTGTAAAAGTTAGTTATCCTGAAAAATTGACTGCTTTCCCTACCTCTGTGCAGAAATACGAAAGCATTCCTTAATAGCCAGAGATTTGAAGGTGGTTGTGTCATTGGGATTCACTTAGGTACCAGAGAATTTTTGTAGGCACCTAAAACATGACATTGCCATTGATTTCACTGGGAGTTCCGCACTTGACTGAGTATATGTTTCCTTTATACAGCGCAAAACTGATAACAGGATAAATGAATTCTTTTACAGGCTTTAGCACAAGATGACAGAAATTATATAATATTCATCTGACCATGAGAAAGCCTTCTGTAATGTATAATAGGAAAGCAAGAGCATAGCTTCTAACCTTTTATTGAGATTTTAACATATCATTCCAACAGTGTGAAAAGACTAATTTAAAAACCTGAAATATTCCACTTTCCACAGAATACACAAAGAACAACATTTTTGTAATGTGAAATTTTCTACTTTATCTGGATCCCCCAGGTCAGATGCTTCAGGACGAAAGATCAGAGTCAATAATTTAGGGAAGGAATGATGCAATCCTCACAAGGAGAGAAGGAGAGAAGGAGAGAAGGAGAGAAGGAGAGAAGGAGAGAAGGAGAGAAGGAAAAACATTGACTGAGGAAGGAAGGCAAGGGGAAGACACATCAGATTTCAGATGGCTCATTAGCAAGTACATCTTTAAGCTTGCATCTTTATGACAACTAATTATGTTAATAAGTCACACAGTGACTGACTTGTTTTTTAGAAAGTCAAGGAAGTTGGAATTCACTCTGCAGCTACCATAGCTGTTGAGGGATACATTTTCAAAGCTGCATGCATGAGTTACAACAAAGGTAAAGCTGGCCATGACAGCATCTTTCACAACTGTTGATGTTGTAGCTCTTTCTATTCTATATTAATAAATTCAGCATGTAATTATTTTGCCATCTGTCTCCTGTAGAACCATTTATTTCTGTCCTTCAATTAGGTACACCAAAAAATATACTGAGTAATTTCTTCAAATATAATAACTAATAAATTACAATAATGAGGTTTTGTACACCATATAAGAAAGTAAGACAGCTATTAAATTACTTATCTTTTTTTCTACTATGCATAATTGCCAAGACAAATTACTTAACTGTAGAATAACATCAGCATATATTTTAGCATGTACAGAGTGTTGTTTTGGGTTTTTTAATCTACATATGAAAATTACTATCAGCCTAAATTCTGCAATTTAAGATCAATTAGTTCAAATCTTCTTTCCAGTTTTGTTACTCTGTTAATATTTCAACAAGAAACCTAGTATGAATTGATTGTTTTGTTTGCATTATAAAAAGACAAACAAAAAATGCTGCAGAGACATAGGCTTATTCAAATGAAATCAAATGAGTATGCAAATTCAAGTATCTTATTTTCAACTTTTAGCATTTTGCTGAAATTGTCTAAGAAGGGAAACTTCCCAAGAGGGAACACATATGTAACCAAAATAAATGGCCCTTCCCACTCTAATTATTTGATTGTGAGATTGCATTTAAATATTCAATCAGATTTTGATAATTTTAAACTGTTTCAGATAAAAAAAGAAAATCAAACATATGGCTTCTTAATACAAGTAACCTTGAAGAGCCATGTCATTGCTATAAAGAGCTGGTAAAGCAGCTTTTCTTTTGCAGTTACTGTTTTGTGAAGTATTTCAGTTTTTGATCAGCTTCACTTTCAAATATTATTGGTGTTCAGTTGAATGAATTAAGCAGTTATTAACTCTGTTCCACATAACTACTACTAATAAACCGATTTTCACTCAAAATTACAGCTTAGATTGGGTGGGATATGTTTCCATTTATTTACAGATGAGACTTGAGTTCATTTGCATGTTATTTTGCAAACTTGGGCATACAATCATTTTAGAGCAATGAAGTCTATAAATCTGCGTTTTCCTTTCAAAGTTGCTAGATAGGTTATCATCCCTGGAAAGTTACATTCCCAACTCCTGTGCAAGCTTTTTTATGACCTAAAGATGTCCTCAAAGAAGAAAGCAAAGCAGACTAACACGTCTTTACTTACAGGTTTCATGAAGTTAAAAACAAAAAAGAAATTTTACGACTGGTAATTCTCTCCAAAGTGTTAAATCCTATGTAGTATGTTTGTGTGGAAATTTTTCTGTAAGCAAGTTAGCTAAAGCAGTATAATAAGACCATCTCTAAGACAGACTAGAATGTTTTTACCCCTTGTTCAGAGGGCATGCCATCCACTCAAATATTTCTGCCATCCTGGGCACTGATCAAACAAGACATTGTGCCTCATCTTTAATTTGGAAGAATATTTTGGTACTGTTTGTTTTTGTCACTGAGCATTTCATCTGTTCCTTATTCTGACATGCATATTCTGGGAATTTTCTTCCCCTTATAGTCCATCTTCATTCAAGAAACAGTAGCCTCAATATCTGGCAATTAACAAGTACTTTGAATTTACAATTCAGTACAAATTTTTACACTTATAGGTTTAAGACTGCAGATAAAATCCTGTCACTAACATAATTAGTTACAACTTTATCTCAATAAAGGAAAAGTGTGACATATGTAATTTAACCACTTGAAATATGTTTTTCACATAAAACCAAAAAATCTTTCATCAATAAATTGTTTCTCCAAATCAGAAGTATTTTTCTCTTACATCCTTAAAATGTGTTTATAGCTAAAGAAAAGTTTCAGGCTGATAACTCTAATGAATAACACACTCAATTTATTTACAGATTATATTATTCAGATGTAGCTGAAATTAAAAGAAAGTAATCCTCCTCTCTTTTCTGTGTTCTCCTTCTAATTTCAAGAAGTTGATTGAGTACTTCCATGCTAGTAGTGACAGAAGCTAGGTTCCCAGATTCCAAAAGAGCAATTACAGGATAATGCATGAAGGTGAAGCTCTTTGAATTATTCTGAAGAAGCATGTTGGTCCTTACCTCAAAATAAATTTCCTGTCTTAATGACTGCTCACTCCTTGGTCTCTGGGCTGAAATTAATTCTGGGGATCTGAAAAAGGCGATCTAATGCAATGGTCCCTGGATTTGATACATCACTCCAGATACTGTGTAAAACAGACTAAACTATCATATCCCTTGACAAAGAAGTAAGAATTGTTTTCTTTAAAAAAAAAAAATCTGAGACAAAACATACTACATGCAAAAACATCAGCCTACCATTTGTGAAAATACTCCTATATCAGTTCCTGTATCAATAAGTTTGTTTCTGTCCATAACTCAGGGTTTATTCTGAAATTTTCTGGTGGTTATGAAGAAACTCAAATTTTGATTGTCAGATGAAAGTTTAGGTAGTCCTGGATAAGCAAGTTTTCATTTAATGCAGCAACAGAAATGGAACTACTTTATTTGATGCTGATAATGTCCTTCTTTCCCACCCTTCACTGAGTCAGGTAAACACCTGAACTACAACCACACCTTAGAAAAGAAGTGCTATACTGGATATTGACAAATTTGATGTGACAGCAACCCTGAAATGTTCAATGATACAGTGTCAAAGCTCTTTCAGAACAGAAGATGTATCAATTAGGTTGCACAAAGCTGTGATTGAAGTGCATAAGAAAGAAGCATCTGAGCTTGAAGTGACCCTTCTGTAAGACATTATTGCCCTTACTGTTCTGTTACTGTTTTTCCCTGCCTAATGGCAACCTTCATTTCAGAGCTTCAAAGCCTCGGAGCAGGGATAAGAAGGCAAGAGGTTGCAGCTGAGAGAGCTGTATTATAAAGACTGGTGCCAGCCCTAGAGATTGGCAGGAAGAGGAAAGCAGGAGATAATAGAAGTGAGGTGGTTGTTAGTGGGGAAAACAGATTAATGAGGTATGCAGCAAAGAGATCTGAGGGAACAAAAAAGGAAAGAAAACAAGCATCCATGGTAATTTGACCTCAACAAAATCCCTGCTATTTACAAGGTTGTCAGTGGAAAGTCGCGTTTCAGAGATAGGAGTGCAGCTAGGTTTGCTTGATAGGAACCTGTTTCTTCTCATTATTCCAACCTGTTGCTAGTGTTTAATTCAAGGTAAACTGTAATGGATTAATCATTTTACCTTCTTCCAGACAGCACATCGGAACTCCTCCGGTCATCACTGCTATTTTGTCCACAGATAGGGAAGGATCTCAGATTGCAGTAAAGAGCCGCAGAACTTGTTAGTAAGCAATACCCAGAAGCAAACAAGACAATTATCTGAGAGCTCCTTCTCTGCTCTCACAATGGCTTAAATTAACCTGCTGATCATTGGATTGAAGTAGAGAGGAAAGAAATGCATCAGCTCTCAGGTGTAAGAGAGATTCAGCTAAGACCGAACACTAACTCTAGGATCCTTTCATCACACAATTCCTGGGAAACAGAATAGCCTCATTATTTCTATTTGGCATCTTTTCAAGGCATAGATTGTTTCCTAAGCCACTTTATTTTGATTAGTAATTTCTTCCATTTGAGAATCAAGGCTGGTGTGTTTACCTGCTCTAAACCAGAGCATAAAAAAATTTCCAAGACTCGGTTTATAAAATCCATTTTAGTATGTATTTGAAGTAAATTGCAGTCAAATTCAGGCTCCAACTTCACATAAAGTGTACCTATACACTCTGTGACTAAAAGGCCCTAGGGAATCCGAAGCATTAGTAAGAAGGTTTCTTGGAGAATAAAAACTTGATAATTTCATCTTTGTTTAATTACCTTTTACCCTGCTTTTTCTTAAACAAACACAAAGAATTAAACCATTCCATCAATAAAGGAAAATTTCAAAGATAACAAGAACAAAAAAATGCCTATCATGGGCCATTCATGGCAGTGGGCAGAAGGGTGCCTCATATTTTTACAGCTTGAGCTCATCAGAGTTTCTAACTTTTACTGTTCCTCCTAAAGTTCTTTGCTAGCAGAAGTAACTCATTTTGGGACATATGGCCAAGCCATAGAACTGACTCTCCTCATTCACAGCTACAATATATGCAGGAGCTTGGGATAGACAATATTTCTTCAGATTTGTAAGTTTTTGGCACTTTACCAGAAGTGAAGTTACTTCTGTTGATTTGTCTGTTGTCTGTTTTCCATGCCTGATCACTGGGATGTTATTGCATCACTGCTATTTTACAGACACTGATGTAGCAGCTGTGCAGTCAGCATTGCACCCCTCCTTCTCTAAGCAAATCCAAGCAGAAAGTGCTGTTTCCAATGCATCTGACCCTGACTAGTCCATCTGGCTAAGGAACAAGGCCTCAGGGTTAAAGGAGCTTCTTTCATTTCTACAATTTAGAGGTCATTTGTTCTAGAGATGTTCCTGCAGAATTAAAGAGATATGTACTCTGACCCACAGATACGAGAACAATATTCATCCCAACTGTATTCATCCTCCTCCGTAATAACACAGAGTTGTTAGGTTGGAGATTAAAGCTGTAATGCTCTTCAGCTGGTGCAGCATTCTGTGCAAAAGGCACTGTATTCAGCAAGAGTCTGAAGGTGTGCACTCAGGAAGCTGCTGATCGGCAATGTCAGCATCTTAGTGATTTGGGGTTTAATTTTCAGCCAACAAAAGATTTAAAGTCATTCTGTCAACCTGTCTTCTCTGTAGCTAAGTAATGTTGTGACAGTAGAAATAAAGGCTAATTAGCAAAACAAAAAGCAATCCTATTCAAACATTAAGTAGATTCTTTCTCCATCTTTTTTTATTCCTTCACATAATGACACATTGAGAGGGAATCTACTTAATCTGAAATGTTTAAGTCTAAGTTTTTCGTGCTTTTCTTAGAGTGTCCGTGGGTCTCAACACAGCCATAGAATCATAAAATAGTCTGCATTGGAAAGGACTCAAAAGGGTCATTGAGCCTAAGTCCTTTTTTTTTTTTTCCAAACATTTTTTTCATCAGTCATAATGTCCCTGAGTTCAATGCACAATATACACGACAGAATTACAATAATTTTTACAAATATTTTAAAGCATGAGGATAAAATACAAAAAGATGTGTATATTAAAATTATTGTACAAGAATCATCAAAACCTGAGTAAACATATATAACTTGCATCATAATCTGGGAAACTAAATAAAATCATCTAGTAAATCCATTTAAGTATGTAGTATGGAGTAAGATAAAAAGGCACCAGTTTAATTCTTTTAATCTTTAAATCAGCAAGTTTAATTTCTACTCAGATGATATAATAATAAATATAGTAAAAGTGGGAATTATACAGTTCTTTTCAATACATAGAAACAGCTATGGCTTCTGCTGGGTAGATTTAATACAAGCTTTGTTTGCTCTTGTTCAGCTTTCCTTCCCTTCCCCTCATAATGAAAAAAAAAAAAAAAGGAAATGTTATTTCCTTCAAGATGACCTCAATATATGGAATAAAAGCAAATATTTAGAAACATAAAACTAAGGTTAGCTCAACAGCTGTTAGGAACATGTTTAAGATTTATTTGATTCCAGCCATGAGCCAAGACTCTGATCATTAATCACCTAATTCCGTCTGGGATGATGAAGGTAGCCCTGTGGTGAATCTGACAATACAGAAGTAGCAAGTGTCCTTCTAATAACTTTTATTGCCTGCACAGAATGGAAAAACTGTGGGAAGAATTTTAAATTTTCCTTTCGCTGGTCTTGTATGTCTTCAGTCCAGAAGAAAATCTGAGTAGGCTTTCACCAACAAAACAGCTAGAGACTTCTCCTTCTCCATGGATCAGAAACAAAGCGTTTATGCATAACTTGTACTAGCTAATGATTTTTTAACAGAGGTCTGTCTTAGACTTTCAGAAACTTTCAGATTATCATGGGCTTTTAATGCTAATCTCAAGTCATCTGCTTCCTGGGGTTTGTCTTGATTTTTTCATAGGTTTTTCTTGATCCTAGTGTAGCATCTCACTGCAAGTGCCATTTAGCATAAGTTCTGAGATACTCCGATCTCTGCTGAGAAAGTTTGCTTGACACCAGTAAGCAGAAATACCTCCCAAACACCAAATAACTTGTCCTACTATTTCATAACAGGATTGCCTGTTTTTCACTCACTGGGACTCATAACCACAAACTAATTTCTAGAACAAATAAAAACATTTTTCCATCCTCAGCAACCAAATGCTTCAGGCAGAAAAAAAAATGTGGTAGGAGCAAATTTCAGAAAGATTGTTCATAGCCTAACTATATATACAGAACTAGAGGAAAATCCTCATGCTTTTGACTGACCTTCCAAGTATTTCATGAGGGAGCACCTGATATAAGAAATAAACTAGGGAACTGGTAAAAGTAAAGCACTGCTATTTTGCCACGCAATAGGTTGAGCATGTCTAATAAAGCAGTCTAACAAAGCAGTCTAACTTTTTAAAAACCTGTTTCTTTACTGCTTTGTCACAGTAAATTGAGGCATGTAAACATATCAACTGAGCAAATCACAAATGATAAATCTCAATTTAATATACATAATATTAAAGTTAGAATGAAATGATCATTCCCCTCACATCCATTTATGTCCAACTTCATAGACAAAAGTTTTACTGATAACTTTAAAATTTCAGATCCTGACTCTTTTTATACTGAGAAGTATACTGTAGAATTTCACAAGAAACACAATAAGAAACTGCTTAGTGTCACAATATGCATGCAGTTGGATACAATTATCAAAAACATTATTCAACACTGCTATCTGTGCAAGCCAGGGAATAATTTCAAGCACCATGTCTGAATTCCCTATATATAAATATTTCTAATCCTTATCTGCAGCTGGCAAAGCAGATTAATATTTAATTGTTCTTGGAATAAAATGAGCATTTAAATTAAGGGACTGGTAACATGGCTTTCTATTGCTTTTTGGAAAAATCCCACAAACTAAATAAGGTCACCACTAGAGATGACTCCAAAATGATCTTCTACCTTAAACAATAGCATTTTGGAAAAAAGCCACAGGAAATTTTGATATAAGAATTAATTTAGAAATACTTTATATTTAAATATGTTTACTCCTTAGCACTAACTTTATCACATTCTTTGAAAGAATTGTTACTACAGAAAGTTTCTCATTACATATATTCCAAGGTAGTATGTGGTTAAAAATAGACATATAGTTATGACAGAATTTATCCAACATTCTCTGTTATATTTAGGAATATGAAACTGTAATTACAGTATATTGCACACTGCCATTTAATTACCTTATTTATAAGCACAGATCTTTCCAACCAGAAAAAGTATTTCTGGTTAAACAGACTGTTGAAAATACTTACTGTTATAAGACAATTATTCTTCTCTGTACTTGGCTTACTAATTAAATCATTTAATAAGTATTACAGATTCTCTCAGAACCCAACAGAGGCTACACCTCTTGGTTAACCAGGCAGAATCACTTGGACATAATTTTGAGGAATATCTGGGCTCAACTCAAAGATTGCTTCCTTGCTGTCCCCCATTACCTCAGTGTCTGGCTTGCCTTGATCTGGTATGGTAGCAGCATCCTTTACTTTCTTTTAAACAAAAGAAGGAACTGCATACCTCATGTTCTATCAGAACAGGAAAATTTCTTCAACAAGGAGCAATTTTTGCCCTTATTATTATTCCTTAAAATCAAGCATGAGAAAAAAAAGCCCCAAGCAAGTGAATTCAACATCCCTCAAAAACAAACAAAAACAACCCCCCCAAAAAACCCACAAAAATAATCTACAAAAAAACCCAAATACTTAGAGATATTTTTGCCTCAATATTTGATTGATGTTTATCAAAATTCTAACAAGCAGTAGCAAATTGAGCTACAAAAGATATTATACTGGCTAGATTGAATTTTAGGGCAAAACCATTTGCAAATACTTAAAAGATCCCTTTCACAACATACATGGGTTCAGTGTCCTAGAGATACAAAACATCCTTAAATGTGAACACTTAACTTCATCTGAGGCTTTATAACATAGAGAAATAAAAACTCGTCATTCTGGCTATAGAATGTTGTTGTAGGATTATCCATGCACCCAAAGACTACATTCTGGTGTTTTGTATTAGAAGAATGTGTCCATTATCAGTACAAGTGGACAAAACCATTTGCACAAGAGATTCAAAACTCTTCAGGACCTCTTCAGAAAGACGAGTTACTAGGATGAAGTAATTGAAGTAATAATTTCCTACAAAGTTGAAATTGGGTTTGTTGAGGTTTTTTTCCACGTGTTTATCATCATGACAGAGCCCAGTCCCTCTGGAAAAAATCAGTCTTACTGGAGGAAAATGAAATTCAAAGTGGCCTTCAGTGACCACGAGCAAAGCAACTCTGTTCGTTTGTTTTCTACTTAATTTTTCTCATCTAGAAAAGTGGAGAATTTTATTGTATGTGTTTGTAAGGCACTAATGGAATTACCATAAATTTTTTTTTAGCTATTCTAATGAAATGAGAATTAAAAACAAAAGAAATCAAAACCCAAAACAAAGACAGTCAGTACTTCTACAGACCTACATGGAGCAAGTGATTTGTGATTTCACAAAGAAACCTGGCAAGTCAGTTTTGGATATCTCTCCTGTCTCCTGGTTATTCAGAAAGATTTGTAGCTGGGGTAAACCAGGTTAAAATTCCCAAATCATTTAAACCCACTTTGTTCTGGAAGATGCACGACTCAAAGAAAGTATTTACTGGGTCAAGAAACAATGAAAGAAAATAAGAGACTTTTGTAGGATGGTTCCCATCCTACAAAAACCTTTTATCAGAAGCACTGTTTAAAAATAAAAAGGGGAACTAAAAGGTGGGGGGAGTGAAGAGGGGAAGGATAGAGAGAAGAAAAGGTATACTGGAACTAGGAATGAAAGTATAATCCAGAAAACTGCTTAGAAACCTTTGGATTGGGACTTACGGAGGCCTATTATATTTCTTCTGCTTAACCAGAATAATTTTCTCTCCAATGAGGCAGCCAAGCATATGCCATATGCAAAGACATAGCAGATACAAAAATGCAGACAGGGGAGCTAAGAAGTTGTTTGCTTGGCACCACGGGAAGAAAAGACAAAACAAATGCTCAAGGCTGCACAGTGGAATGAGAAGTGTCTTAAACTAAAGATGTGTGTGGCACAGAGATAAAAACATGCCCCAGCAAGAGCCACATCTGTAATTCATGTAGGTGCTCATTTGATAGGATGCCTGGCTTTATTATACCCTCAAAGCACCCAAAAAAAAGGAAAATAAAAAAGAAATACAAGAAAACATTGTCACATTCTAAGTACTCTTCAACAGTTTCATGTTCCTTTCCTATCCCATCTGTCAAAAGAACTTTATTCCTTCCTTTTCTTCCTTCAGACTCTCATTTTTAATTTAGACTATGGAATTGTGGAAGTCCCAAGAGAATAAGAAAAAACTTTGTTTAAATAATCAATACCATAAATAATTTTTTAATAATTTCTGACGTAATAAATTCTCTAATTTAAATAGACCCAATGAATAAATTTGTCCTATCATATTAGCATATACAGAAATATTCATTTATGGTACTAGAACAGCTCATCATTTGTTGGCCATCTATAATTACAGACTTACAGATTAGCCCAATGATACATTCTGCTTTATGAGACATTTAAAAATTATATCAGAGAAGAATAAATACAAGTGTTTTTCCCTCAATTCAAATATCTTCTCTTCTTGCTTATGTAAGTCAAACCTTAACCTGAGCTATAATACAGTTCATTACACTTTTCAGATGCATGGCTAAGCCAGTTACTTCTGCTTTCATGCTCAGGGAGCAGATGCACAGGAGTATGGCCACATTAATAACTCTCATTAGAGTCAAGAATGCCACTGAAAGTTCAGTCCTCCATACGTACTCTGAAAGAGAAAAGGTACAAAAGGTTTGGATTCCAAGTGGCTATCTAATAATCCAGAGGTTCTCTAAGTATGGCATTGCTGCATTGTCTCAGTTCTGTTCTTTATCTATACATAAACGCTTCCCTCACCTGAATGTCTCAGCACCTTTTCATAACGTTTTTTCTTAACATAAGAACAGGAGAAAAATTAAAAGCAGGATACACCCCTATTATAGCAATGATACCTCAGCCTGCTACAAAATAACATCTTTTAACTAAAAAAATTATAGCAGATTTCTTAACACCTACATTATTGACATTTTACTTTCTCTCAGTAGTTACCAGTTGAAAAAGACTTATAGAAGCAGAAGAATGTTTCTGTACAGCTTGTGCCTATTCAGGACAGAATCACTACATTTCTTTATTAGGGTTATGCTTATAATTATATGACACATCACAAGATAGCTGACTTTTCTTACTTGTTTATTAAACAGGATATTAGAAAACTTAGAATATTATTGACATATAACAAAATCCTTTAAGGACACTCCTTTCCTGAAAGTTCAGGTAATACAATGTGATTGACAGTATGAAAAATTAATCTAGTCAAGTTCTTGATTCTTTTTCCCACTGTTTTTACTGTATTGCTGTTGACTGCACATTCTGTTCTCACTTCTCGTGAAGGAAGGACCATTATTTCTGTCTCAAGTAGTTTTATATGGCTTTTAAAAAGCTTTTAGGCACACTAGCTACATTTATGTTAGAGCATTTTTCAAGTGTGTTCTGCAGAGAAGGAAGTCAGTGTCTAGCAAGACGCATTTATTGTTTCCTTGCATAGAACATGTAAATGACTACTGCCCAGACAGGATTTGTGTAATATATATTGCGAATTCCAACAGCTACTCATAACAAAGATTTAAGGGATGTGAAACATATTTCCCACAAAAAAACAAAATGAAGAAAATTTACAAAGTACAAGATTTTGTGTCACATCACTGAACTCTTGGTGACACTACATCAAAAGAATAAAAGAAAATTGAATGCTACCTTTTTTTACCTTGAAGAAAATGAAGAGCTGGAAATAAGTTAATTGTAGCAGTTATGGCCTTATGGCAATTAGGACTTGGCTTTCAATGTTTTTCTCCCTTAACCTGCTCTTATTTCCTCAGGAATCACAGTGACCATAAAGAAGCCCAGGTGAGTCTTGATCAAGCAAGTAAGAATATGATTTTAAATAATGAAGGAAGCAATCATCGAGAATAACAAGTTGAAATCATAAGCCAGCAAAGAGCTAATGGGTCAGGATTGGTAGGCATGAAGGGACAACGTTGTGGTGGGTGTCTGCTACAGGTTCTCTGATCAGGATGAAGAATTAGATGAGGCCTTTTTAAACAATTGGAAGAAGTCTAATGTTCATAGGCGCTTGCCCTCATCTGGGACTCGAACCACCACTATCTTGTAGAGAGACAACACAACAGACATAGGCAAGGGCACAAGTTTCCTGCCATAAGTAACACAGAAGTCAGTATGGGGAGATGCTCTGCTAGACTTCATACTTATAAGCAAGAAAGGACTGGTTGGGAATATTATGTTTGTGAGTTGTTGTGGCTGCAGTGATAACAAGATGATGGAGATCAGAGTCCTGAGAAGAAGAAATAAGGCAAACAGCAAGATCATAACTCTGGCCTTTACAAAAGCAAATTTTGACTTGTTCAGGCACCTGCTTGAAAGAATCCCATGGGAGACTGTCTTAAAGATAGGGTATCAGGAGATTTAGTTGATTTTCAAGGATCATCCCCTCCAAGCTCAAGAATAGTCCGTTGAGATGAGCAGGAAATCAAAGAAAGGTGGCAGAGAATCTGCATGGATAAACAAGTAGCTCTTGATTAAAAATTTGATGTAAAAATGAAGAGTACAGGAGGTAGAAACAGTGACAAGTGACCCAGGAGGAATATGGGCAGACTGAGTGTGCAGAGTTAGGAAAGCTAAATATCTTTTGGAGATGAATCTGTCAGATATGATACTTGCACATACTACAGACTTGAACCTCACCCATACTTAGATCTGCTTCATGCCTGGCAGTGTCATATTTAGGAGATGACATGTCTCCACTTAGCACTGCTTTGCAGTATACCTGTAATGCAACTGCATTACAGATTAGTATGGATATACCACCCCCAAAACCAAATGTGACCCTACTACCTTCTACTTACCAAGATCAGCAAATGCAGGTGTATTGTCTAACTAAAATGGACACATTTTGCAGTGGTATCTACTCTCCTGGGCTATGCAAAGAGAATTAAATGAGGGAACCCATAAATTCTAAACTTACATAAATTTCTGAAATGCGTGGTATTGGCAATGACAAAGGCAGTACTTTGCGTGCAGGTAGTCTTGTCTCACTTGTTTAAAAAAGTACATCCCATATTATTCTTGTCTATTTATTGTTCAGCCACCAGCAAGGTAAAAACATCTAGATCAGGTGTACATCTATTTCTGATCCTAACAGTAGAGAAATTGCAATCACTTGCTGCTGGCTACTGCAATCCTTTGTGGTTGTCCGCAAGGACTTAAGCGGAGTTCCTTTATTTTCTTGCATGTCACAGGCAATGTTCCAGGATGCAAAGTCTGAATGTCTCTTTCCTACTAGTTTTTTTGTAGAGTTACTGTTCAATCTGTAAGTTGGGTCTATCTGGATCAAAAAAACATAAAATAAGCTCTATTGCTCTAAATTCCACCCATTGCCTGGTGAAGACTCATCAGGCAACATGAGAGTTATTCCCTTCTTTGAATGAGTTCTTCAAATGCAGCACAGTTTTCAAAAGATGGCAGCATAATTTGCAACATTCACTAGGTAATCATTCTCTCTATTTCTCTGAGTCTGTGCAATAATCCATTATGCTACTTTTATATTTCCTCTTGTCTTTCTATCTCCTCATACAATAGAAAATTCTTTATGTATCACATGTGCATGTAACATTCTAGGCAGAAAAACCTGAAAATGTTTTATATATCAGCCTGCAAAATTTTCTCTTATGGGTAAAAGACATTTTACAAATGGACCATATATTAGGCAGCTCAGTGTAGAGCATGAAATGAAATTCTGTAGAACTCAATTTACTGACAATATAGGCCACTAATAGCTATTGCAAGAAAATTTACCAATATTAGGGTTGAATTTCCACATGTGAGTCACAAGACTGGACTGCTGCTGTATCTTACATGTCAACATAACTTGCCAGTATACATGAGGTTAATTTTTTCTCTGTCATCCAATTGAACTTCAGAATTGTTCTCTGCAACCACACCTTTGAGATTTGATATATTTCCCAAAGGACTTCTTAAACTTTATCAATATTTCCTCCCTGTCTTTTGTCCCTGTGTTGAAATTCATTTGACTCATGTAATGTTTGTGTCATATTTATATTATAATCTTCCATTCTCAAGAAATTATGTATGATGTTGGAAGAAAACTTAAGTATAAAAGTCTCATTGGCTAAAAAATCCTGCAATTGCTAACTAGAGGAGGTTGATTTACTTATTTTTCCTAAGCAACTGGAGCAGACAATGTAATATATAATGTAATATATATGGATAGCATTATTTCTCACTTGTTCAGCACCATTCTGAATAATTACTCTCTGTAATTCCTACCATATAGTAATAGGATGTCAATTCCTTTTTTCAGCATTAAATTTCTCTCTTCCTTTAATGTCTTTTGAAAACATCTCTTAAATAATGAATAGTAGATGCCTCGGGAGAAATAAACTCCATAAGGTATGATAAATAAAGTTAACAGGAAAAGTTTCAGAGTGGTTGTTGGGTGTTTTGTTATTATTTTTAAGTAAAATAGGCCTGTCTTTTATTGTTAATGGTTTCTGTGATCAAAGTTTGTACATTCTTCTCTTATTAGAAAAAATATCTTCAGTTCTCAGACTTTATGGTTCCAGTAAAACATTTTTCTACCAGCAAGGGAAGTGCATACCGTGCAAAACATCCATCAACAGCACCATCCATGGCCATATAATCAGCTTTTCCAGCACTGTATAAAAGAAATTACAATTGTCTTTCGGCATCAATAGGAGCAAACTGAGACACATTTTAGGGCAAAAAATCATCTGTTACATCTTGTGTCTCATCTGATGATTCAAATTACTGATGTTTCTAGGAATTCCTGTAGACTTCCCTGTTGGAAACATTCTGCTTAGCAGATATAGATGTTAAATAAATAAAGGAGTGCTAACTTTCAGAGCCTTATCCTAACTTACTAAGAATAATTTTAGTTCTGAGTAAATGCAACAGTTGACTGAAAGCAAAGAGCAGAAATTAAATCTTGTATTTATGAAAATATAGAATTTATGAAAACACATACAGTGTGACCATAATGGAACAGTGCAGAACTCCAAAAACATGTAGAAGGTAGAAACCAAGTATTTACACATGGTGATTCAGATTTTTCAATTCAGATGCCTTTCAAAAAAGTAATAAGTTATTAAATTTCATGATGTTTTGTAAAGTGAGCTAAAAACCTATATATATATATATAAAATATTAAAAATTGAAAGATATTTGTTAGTTTGGCCCATTCCTTGTTTCACATTGTGAAATATTGACTTGATAACTCCCACCACCAGTGCAGAGCCAGACTTGATAAATGAAGTAGGGACATGTCAGCGTATTTATTGGCATAAATAATTTTCAGTATCATGAATAATGAAGAGTGTTCAGATCAAATTATCTAAAGCTTATACTGTAGTTCTGTTTCTATAACGAGTGCTGTTTTCTCATGGGTCAATAATCTTGACAAACTACTTAGTTAGCTGAAATGACTTTCTTACAAAGAAATAAACAATATGTAATACTTCCCCAGCTAACTCTAAGAAACAGCACTTATAAAAGAGGTAATTTTTGGCATGTTTATTGAAAACTTGCCCCTTCCAAGCTGACTTCATTATTTTGAAGCCAAAATAATTACTTCTTATAGTACCTACAGGAAAAACACTGGGAGCAAAATCAGCTCAGTGGGACATCTGGTCTTCTTTTAATAGCATTCATAATTTTAAAAAGTGACTTTATGACTATAGCACCCCACTCTTGCCAGTTCCTAACTATACCTTTGAATATATGGTTTATTGTGCAATAGGAACATTTTTATTCAGCCATTGAGATTATAATTTTGCCCCCACAGCTCCTACTGCATTGCCTAGCAAATTTAAAGGATTTGGTGTTACTACTACCACCACGAAAAAATAAACCCAAAAGGCCAGCAAACCTACAACTTTATGAACAGGCAAAAATCTTCAGTTTTTGATACAATAAGATCATGCGTTTTAGCAATAAGCATAGACAAATAAGAGAGCAGCAACTCTGAATAAATGGGTTGAGAACTTACTACCCATACTTAAATTTTATAAGTGATTTCAACTAGCTCCACTGTGGCTCAAGGGACCAAATGCCCACTGAAGGTTGATGTGCATTGGACACACTGCTGGAAAGCATCTGTAATTTAGTTTTGTCTGACAGGAATGAAGTTCAAGTACTAAGACGCTTCTCCACAACATCAACCAAAGCACAGAAAGCAGGACAATTGGGCTACTCATGGAACTTCTTTTCCAAAGTAAACTGCTAATGTTCATCATACTGAAATGCTGCTAGATATATTAGTTTTTTTCATAAGGTGGAATTCAAGCAGATTTGTTAAGGGATAACAGTCATGCTAGTGATTTTAAGATTCATAAAGGAATGGGGAATACTACCCTAGGGGAAGTAAACTTTCAAAACATAATGAGAAAAAACCAAAATATTTTCATTCACAGTAGAAGGTAGCTCATTCTGAAAACCATAGTCACCTAGTCATCTTTACCAGATAGATATTAATTGCCTGACTCTCAGTTTTAAATATCTACAAAGATCAATTTGCAAATCGAGCAAACCTGAGACATGTCTTGCTGCCAGTGATTTTTACAAGACTTTCAATTTAAATTCATCGTGTTTTAAACTTACAGTTTAAGGGCTTACTACATTGAAGAATATTGATAATTCTTTCTTTGGCTAAGGAAAATAAGTGCTGGAAGACTCAAAGACATTTGATAAGAAAGAGTTACATGTTAACACTTCTAGATAAGTAAATAGGACTAAACAAGAACAGAGTCAACCCTACTGTAAAAACAAGGCTTTGGAGCTCAGGTAAATTAAGGGGATGGGCACACATTCAATTTCACATCCCTAAGAGAGGGAATTGGATAGCCTATTAAATCTATGAGTAGAACAAAAGCCTTCAGTTAGGCTGAACCCTCCAGCAAGAGGGTAAGGTAGAATAGGGTTTTAGGTCTTTAATAAGCAATGTCTCTCAAAATTATTTTGAAATAGAAAATGGTTACATTTTTCCCCAGCTTTACAAAGCTGGTGAATATTACTGCTTCCAGACTGTGTATACCAGTCTGCAAAGCCACTTTCTGCATAGCTGAACAAGTCCACACTGTTTGAAGGTCGCTGTCACCATCTAGTGGCAGTGGGAAGGAGTTTAGACAGCACATTTTTCAAATAAGTGTTTATTACATTCGGAAGTTTTCTACTTGTATTACATTCATTAAAGCCCTTCAGCTTAATATTTGGCAAGAATTTTAACGTATAGTCTAATTTCCATTTCTAAATAGTTGTTAAAAACTAGAATTTATGATATCTGGCAATTTGTTGTCTGTTTCTTGTAGACCTTTTCATTTAAATTTGGGAGCTGGACGCAAGTCTACTTACAGTGTTTAGTATAGATTATTAAAAATTCTTATATTTTTAATTCCTGTGTTTTTCAGAAAAAGTTAAATAACTGCTCACACTTATTACTGTACCATCATTTTTTCCAGTTTCTGTGAGACTTACAATCGCATAGAGAATGCTCCATAACACTGTTGTAAGTGTAGACTACTTTTAAGGGAAAATATCTTTTCAGCTGTGGTTAAGATACAAAATCATTTCAATGGTATTGTTCCAATGTTGTGTATACCACCTTTCCAACCTATCCACTTTTTTCTGCTCTTCTCACTTCCCCTATTTACAATCTCTTGGTGTAGAAAGAATAAAAGCTTTTATTATACAGTAATCTGCAGTCATAACATGTTCTAGAAAACAAATATGTGCCTGTAGTTAATGTCATTTCTCAAATTTATTGTGTAGTAGTAAAATCACTGGACTTCACTAAACACTTACTGCTCATAGAATGGGATATTAGCATTTGTTGTTCTGATATACTGCTACTACTGCTCCTTTTCAGTTATAATAAAAAAGATAGACTTATTAACTACTCATTTTCTTTGACAATTCAAGAAAACCAGTTTTTACTATATGAGTATGAACACAGAAACTGTCGTGCCAATCGTACCCATAAACCTTTATAATAAGTAACTTAAAATCCAAAATTCATCCCATGTGCTACAGTTCTCTAAAACTTCTGCTTTCCATGTAGTCCAATATATTACCTTTTCTTCATTTCATTCATAACACTTCTTACTAATTTGTTGTTTTACTGATGCCAGGAGGAGAATTCTGTTTATTGGCCTGAGGAAACCTACTTCAGTTTTCACTCTTGACTAAAAGGCTCTACCTCAATAGTTTGGAGGAATTTTAACATCCTTTTCCATAAAATAATTCTTCCCATTGCCTAATTCCCTTTTTTTTCCCCCCTCCACGCTCTGCCTTCTTTTCCTGTGTGTTTCTTTTTATTTGTTTGATTGGTTGAATTGGTTGAGGGGGATTTTTTGTATCCAAAAGGTTCTGTTTGAACTTTATGTCTCCCACAGGTACTATGCAGCAGAGATTACTACTGCCCTCACCAAACTATCAAACCCTTCCTTACCTCAGCACACAACATTTTGTATAGTTTACAAACCATGACATTCTATCATTACTAACTTGGAATGCATAGAACTACTACAAGTGCTGCAGACTGAAAAGTTATCCCAGTAGGACTGCGGGTTTTATTACAGAGCTTCCCCTCCCCAGCATATAGATGTTGGCAGTTTACAACCATAGGCCAGTCTGTGTTTTAAGGGCCAGAAACACGGGCAGCCCATACTATTTATATGTGCACTATCCCAACCAGAACAGCCAGTGCCCAAAGAAAACCTCCCGAGTATATTATATCAGAACAGCAAAAAGTCAATTGCAAAAAGTATATCAACCTTTTGGACAGAAAAAGAACATGGCAAGGAGCTGAGAGAAGCAGCATTCTTTCTCTGTTTACTTGGAAAGATGTGATATTTGGGGGACAGAGGTAGGTGAAGGCTCCACTCTGTCACAGGCAACAAGTGCCGAGGCTTTTGATGTCTAGGATTCAGTTCACCATGAACAGTAAGGAGACTCTAAATTACAATCATGTGATCCATGGAAAAACGTCAGCTGGCACTGAGGGAGGTTTTTATATTTTGCTTTCGGAAAGTCAGCAAATATACAAAAATACAAAGGGTACATACACTTACTTTTAATTAGATCCAAAAAAAATGGCAAATAAAAAAACTCCCAAAGCATGACAACCTTATCTGTAAACCCTTGTCTACTGAAGACCATCAAATATTCTACAAAAAAATAATGAAATATGTAATGGGCTCAAAACCAATAAGAAACATATCTTGCACGTTTCAGGTCTTTGTGGATTGTCTAAAATGCTGTTAGAACACAAATTACTAGCAATCTGTGATTCAGAAAACAGTGACCATAACTAGACAGCGGAATTGGCTATTATGAACCAACAATTTATGCCATTTGGCCACCACCATGGTATATCATTGCAATAAACATTGCAATCTTTTATCAACACTTCAGTTATAGCAGCAATAGGGTATACAGGGATGCTTATGAGGCACATCGTCTTTTTTTTAAAGGAGTTTCTACAGAGACTGTCAGAAAGTGGCAGCACAGAAAGATTTCAAGCTGATATTCTTCTTTTCAGAAGCTGCTAGTTTGGAAGGAATTACATTTGCTTTGTCCTCTTCTGTTCATTCTCATTCACTACTCTGTAGAATATCACTTTTCAAGTCAAAAGAGAGACAGACTGTCTTGATATCAGGGAAGGTGAGGCATTTTGGGAAATGTGTGAGGCTTCTTAAACTTCCCATTATGTGAAACACTAGAGAAAACACTGCATAAGAAGAGAAAGATTTTCTTTGCTTGTCTTATTTTGGAAAGCAACCCACAATAAAGAAATTATATAATCAATTTGGTTCAATTTCCTGATTCCTTGTGACTAATGTTTTTCACACAACATATAATTAATTTTTTTTAATCTTGGTTTGGAAGAAAGCAGAAAATAATAAGTTTGCCATGTGACATTTTAGAATAAACTAAAATAGAAAGAAAAAATAATCAGCTCAGAAAAGGAACTTTTTTCAAAAGAAGGACTGAGAATGATACCATAGTTTCAGAGACCTGAAATGAACAATATCTTCATTACCTAGAATACATTTTACAAGAGCAAAAAAAATTCATAAGATAGTTTTCAACCACAGACAACTAAAATTTAATGTCAAATACAAATAGCAAGCCAATGATAAATTATTTTCATTAGGAACCAAAAATATATCTGTCCTGCTATCGAGAAGCCGTTTCTAACACCTCTTAAATCAAAGACACAAAAATCTACTGGGAAGATAAACAATAAATGTAAAACAGTTTGTCAGGGGAAAATACTGTCATTTTCAAAAAAATGCCTCACAGAGCTTGTGCATTAATTCCCCACTTCTTTCCTATTGTGTTTGCACAGACCTATCTATAGCAAAAAGGAAAAAAAAAATAAGTCATCTGGAATAGATGCTCAAAACTTTGGTAGCTAACAATTTTTGGATATACCCACATGAAAGGTCTGAAAAATATTGAGTAATGGTTTAACAAAACAGATTTCTAAAATTTTTTTAAACAAGTATCAGGGACTTGCCCAATATCTAGTAAAGGAGGAAGTATATAATATAATTATAAGAGGGTGCCTACTTCTAAAAACCAAAAAGAGCTATTGCTTTCTTCTCTCCATTAGCTCTAACATCGGTTCTGCATTTGATCAGAGTGCAACTTCACAGAATCACAGAATATTCTGAGTTGGAAGAGACACATAAGGATCACCAAGTGACCACCAACTCCTAAGTGAATGGCTCATATGGGGATTGGGTGCCCAATCTTTGCATTTTTAGCACCATGCTCCAACTGAGCTAATCTCAGGTTTTCTAGGAGATTCCTGGCTAACAAAAAAAATTGAGGAAAACACGCTGCTTAGAAGAGTTTCTGCAATCTTTTGAAATGGCACAGACGTTTTGATCTAAGTCAATGTTTATTCAGCTGTTTTGAAATATCTTCTCCCTTTATCTCTCAACACCAAGGCCCCCCTCCTCCTCCCTCACCAAAGGAATGTCTTCTGGGATCTCTTGCCATCATCCAAGAGCCAGAAAGGAATAAAGAAGGTAACACCCTGAGGAGTATGACAGAGTATATTCTGCCAAGAAATACTGGAACTGGAATGGAGAAACTCTGACGGTGCAGCTGCTCAGCCAAGACCCAGAAGGGATACAGACTTCCAAAGGCTGCAAAAACTCTCCACAGTCCAGAGGACTTCCAGGCTTCTATACCAACATCTTAACCATACATTAGCAATATCTCTGGCCACATGATCCCTTCTGAACTCCACTTTATCTTCCCTAAAATGGCACCATTTCACTTCTCTAAATCCATAAGGATCGTACAGTTATCATCAGAACGATTGATACAAGCATACGTGACAGACTTCCCTTTCTGTTTTAAATACACTTTGTGCTTCTGGATTTTGCATTCAAATATTTCATTCTTTTTCATTTCATATGTTTCTTTCCTCTCTTTACATTCATATCCTGATATCAATCTTGTCTCCCTTTGGGTATAGCATTTCTGCTGTAAAATACTATAACTAAGAATTTGCACATGAAAATATCTTTCTGCAGTGCTATTTAAGACAAGTGAGTTACTCAAGTAAAGGTGTTTTTAACTTAAAGGGCAGTAGAACAAAAAAAAAATGAAGATCGAAGCCTGATAACCCTATAATATTGACTTAGCTAGTTGTTGGAAGACAGGAATTTTGATTGTCTACGCATGTAAAATTTTTTCGACATACTTGGAATTACAAGGAGGAATTCCATCACTGCCTGTATCCTAGCAGTATGCTGATGTTCCAGGTGACAGATTATTTGCAGTAGTGAGTTAGACAGGACTCATTCAAACCTTCATTCAGATAAACTTGGAGACAACCACACCTACTGTCTAGGTGATGATTTTCATCAGATACACCTTGGACAATCTTCCCTTATGGGACATCTATGCCTGAGCACATTCTGTTTCAGGGAGGTACTGTTCATGCAGACACTGAACTCCCCCAGGAATGTTAATTATACGCATTATAGAAAATGACATGTCCCACTGGGTATAACTGATAATTTCATGGTTCATCAAAGCAGGAGCTATCAAACAACCTAGAAGCAGTTTCCTTGGAGAGAGTCAAAGAAAATTGCTGCGGAAAACAGCAAGCAAAAAGGCAGCCTGAATCCTTTGTAGAATTGATCCATTTTGCTGCAGTTAAAGAGAAATCTTGTTATGGGGTGATGTAACCTGATATGACAAATTCACTATTTGGAATAATCTTTTATGCCGCAAGTACAAAGAAAATATTTTTCAAATGATACAATGTGACCTATGCCCAGATGGTGGGTTTGACATCATCTATCAGAATATCTTGCCAGCTGAACTACTCTGCTGTCATTATAACTCTGTCTTCCTTGAAAAAAGTTATCATTGTAAAAAAATTTGTATTTGAAAACTTTTTATGTACATCCTCTTATGTATCTTCATTGATATATGTATGTCTTCTCACTGTTTTATACCTTCGGTTTAGTTTTATAGCTTTCCCAGAATATTTCAGTCATTGGACAACTTCTTCTATAAAGTTGACAAATGTCTGTGCACACAAGATAAACCATCAGATGCACAATTTCTTTAACCACTACTATATATACATTGGACATCGGAATTCCTTCATTCAATTTCCAGCAGTTTGGTTTTATTGTTTGCATGACTTCCCTCCTCTGTGTACATTATAACATCGGCTTTTACTCTCTAAACCATTCCCAAGATTGATTTAAAATGTGCTATTCCACTACTCTACCCCACCCCCACAACTCATCATTCTTTTTGCTGACAATTACTTCTTATAGGACATTTGGACATTTCAAATGCATTTTTCATCCCCATTTAGACAGAAATGGATGTCCATATAGATCATCTTGCTCCAAACTGTAATGAGAAGAGATGAGACCAAAGGCTGCAGTGACCTGTTGGGACTTCCTGAGGGTTAGTGGCAGGGGTCCCAATAATTTCTCTGTGCCTGGAGAAGGCTCTGATCAAGCCCAGGAGAGAATTGTACTGAGGGAGTACAAGAAGATTTGGGGCATATTGGCCAATATTTCAGGGGGCCTGAAGGGGAAGGAAGAGTAAGTCTTATACACCCTGAGTCATCTAATTCATTGCAATAACATTAGGCTTGTTGCAATGCACAGGCACCTTTATTCCTGTATTAAGCAGGCCAAGAAAATTACCAGTGTCAGTATAATATCAACAAAAGCAATATGTGTTGCATAAATTGCTAGAACTGGCAGGCAAAGAACACAAACTTCAGCAGAGGCATCTTACAGGCAGCTGTTAATGGATGTTCCTACCACTTTAAGCAGCCCAAGTTGCTTTTTAGGAAAAGGACAGTAGAATTGACACTTCACACAGCAGGTTTACCGAAAGAAGTAAAGAGCCTCAGTAATATTTGAATATTTTGGTCTGAACTATGCACAATCAGGAGGCAAATTAATAATTTTAATAGACTGATCTTACACACACAAAGGAGATCAGACCTAAAGGTTTGTGACCTAGCACTGATATCAGTGAATATTGTAATCATGCACTTGTTTAAAAAATAGCAAATTTAACTATTAGTCATTGCTGAACAAAACAGCATATAATTTATTCAGTACTTTATTAGAACTGCATGGGTTTTTCACATATTGAGTACATTAACCTTTCTGCTAAATGACTTAGTTTTACTCAAGAATAATCTTGTTATAACAACTGTTTGACTAAATTTACACTTGGCTCATCTCTGTATGTGATTAGGGGTTTTAAATCTGTTATTAACGGATTTTTTAGCCAGTGATTTTAATACTTTTCAAATAGTTAGTGATAAATGCTTAGAAAAAAAGGGACATGAAAGTACTCGCCACAGTACTCTGCATTTCTGAAGCCATGTGAGCTCTCAGTTCATCATGACCTTGATTAAAATAGCAAATTCTAGAAAATACTTATATGAAGCCAAAATTAATGCAGAGCTAGTACTATCACTGGAGCTAACAGAAATACATAGTTTTGTGGACAAGTCTAACTAGTGTGTAAAAAGAAATAATTGGTATGTTAATTTCTGCATTATTTATTGTAAATTAAGAACCTGAAATTATCTACCAAAACCACAAGGCTTCACATGAAAGCTATTAGTTATGTTTGGTTTTTATTCTAGTGTTAATAAATCTTTCCTGGGCAGGGAATTAGGTAGGGACAAGAGGAGGACAGGGAAGAAAAGGCTGATGGGGACATGTTTAGGCTACTGGTTTTGGTTTCCTAATTTTTATAATAAATTTTATAGTAAAATAAACCAGAATAAAGAAGTCATTTCAGAGAAACTAATCAAATGTGATAAATGTTGTACAGATTCCTATGACTTATAGCAATCATCTTTGATGTGGTAAATTCATTTAACAGTCTCATATTGTCCTGGGTTGCAGTGTATTCTATTACCATCTTCAGGAGCTGTTCAAACTAGGTGGGGCTGTGTCCCCTGCGTCCTCTCTCTGGACTATCTTCTGTTAATAGGCCAGCTGTCGGAACCGGGTGGGGCAGCGTTCCTTATCTCTCCCATGCCCCATCCTCCCTCTAGGGGGGATATCTCCTGTTAATGGGCCATCTAGTCTCACCACATGGCTGATAAAATTACATCCTCCCATTGTGAGATGCTCTGCCCAGAGGGAGGAACCCAGCATCCCATCCTGGATATAAGCTAAGATTTCGAACACCAGAGGCAGCCCTTACCTACTGGATTCCCAGAGGACAAGAGCTACCACTGGACCTTCAGGTGAAGACCAGACCTTTTCTACAGGATCACTGCTTCAACAGAACCATCTTCAGCAGAACTCTGAAGGACTGCAGCCACCATTTTATTGGACTGCTACCAACACCCTGTCTGACAGGGTGTCAGGTTGTATCCTGACTCTGTCGGTGGTTTCTTTTTGTATTATTGCATTTATTTTAATTTTTCCTATTAAATTGTACTTCTGACTTGGAGTTTCTCACTGGTTTTGCTTTCAAACCAGCACACATATAAACACTCTCTTTCAAAAACTAAGCCGAAAGAAGAGGAAATTCAGAAAATAGGAAAGAGAAACTTGGACTGTATATAAAAGATACGGAAATAAAGAGCAGAAGGGCAAGCATTACATTGTTTTTGCTGATTTCTAAAGCTGAAGAGCTAGATACATGCGATACACACCAAAGAGAAAAGAAGGGAAACCCAATAGTAGAACTATCTGGATGGGTAGAAATGGTAAAAATCTGAAAGCTGTGGCATTTATCACTAAAAATGACAACAATGAAAGTGAACTCCACATTTGTTGTCTATTTCTGGATTATACTCTGCAAATCTGGTTTGCCTTTAAAGAAAATATGTATACAGTGTGGAAAAGTGGATTCTAGAAAAGTCTCTTTTCAGGTATAAAGTTTATGCCAAATCCTGTAACCATGTTAAATATAATGAGAAGCAATTGATAAACCACTGCTTCCAGCAATGCCATTTCTTGTATCCATCCTGAATTTTGTAACAGTTTAGAACTCATCCTTCCAGTTTGCTCTTCCAGGCCCCTCAACTTTGACTTACTGCTAGATGCTTATTCTAACCTTTTAGAAAGACAGCAATGTCAGAGTCCACCCCTGAATTTAAGAAATGGATCTTAAAACATGTCGATGTGTCAAGGAAGCTTCACAAGCCTCTCTGGCAGTGGCACTCCCAGCTCAGGAGATTCTCACTGCTGGGACCACGGGGCCGCGCCAGGCTCCCCTTGCACTCACCCAGCCAGACCAGGTGTCCTTACCTGGGTTCGACCCCACACTTCCCAGATCAGATAGGAAGTCCCTAATTTTCTAAAAGTGAAAGGAATGATACGAGTTATATAAATAAACAGCACTGTGCAGGACATAAACTCAATCTCCTAAACTAGCCCATGAAGGGTCTCATTTCTCTAAGTGTTGTGCTACAGGTAGGTAGCTTTCAGAACTGCATTTTCCATGTCAAGAAAGTCAGACCACTTTTTGGATTTAAATATATCTTAGTGGTGTTCAAAGGCCACTTGTACCTTAAAAGCAGAGAAATATTTAAACACAAAGTAAGCCTTAGTGGAGGTCTATGTAAAACAAAATCAATTGCTGTTCTTTGCCTTAAAGCATTCTTTAAACTTTTTCATTAATAGTAAGTAAAGAAAAGGAAAAGAAAGCACTGAACAATGTTTTCTACCACACACCACCAGATAGCAGTAAAGGATAAAAAGAAAGATTTAGAAAGTAACCACTAAAAGCCACAGAGCAGAGGGGCAGAGGGAAGAAATAAACACAGAAGCTTGACAATTTGATGGGTCCCTCACAGCCTAATTATATACATGAGCAAATGCAAGGATGTCTAATTTTATGTAAATTACATATTAATCAGGCAGGAAAGAAAGCTATGTCATTATATCTGGGTGTGATTTCAACCAGACATTCAGCTGCAGCCCTCCTTCTCTTGGCAGACATTTAGTTTTAGCCATTCTTTGTGTTTTTCAGCCTAGCTGAGATAGCATCATCACTGTTCAGTAGGCCAATATCAAGATTTTTTTGTGGTCAGGGCTGACCAAACTGAGCATGTTTATTGCTGCATTTTGATGTATTTCTATCTTCTTCCACCTCCCTACTTGCATTTGTTAAGATTATATCTGCTGTAACTGATAACAGCTATTCTGGTTAAACAAAATTAGATGAGCCTTTCTGACCTTGTAGAAATAGGGATTTCTTTTGTCCCCACTTAACAGCATTTGCTTGCAGACAATGAAGGCAACCCTCAACAGCTGAAAATCCAATTCTTCACCTGTCAATTGCATTGCACATTTAGACACCAGATGGCAGATACTCCCCATCAGACTAACACCTAGTATTAAGTTTCAGAAGTATCTACAGTATTAAATGAGTTTCTTGGGTTTATCAACTCTGTTATCGAAGGTAACTTTTGTTGAGCATGGTCTTCTGTCTACATGAAATAATATCTCTGACAGGAGAGGGCAGAATATTTTCTAGTTCTTTTCAAATGAAATTTCTTAGAACTCTTGCTGTTGCTCTCAATGACTTCAGTCAAAATGATTTTTCCTCATAAGTGTTTGTCATAACATTGACTCATTTACATGAAGGTAGACAGGAGCAGTAAATAACAAGAATTCCTTGACTAAAACAAGAAAAAGTGCCAGCATCTGCATAAAAAATTTTAAAATAAGAGAGAGAAAACGTTCTTGACATGGTGTTGATACTAATAGTGCTCAAAGTCTGCTAACTACTTTAGAAGCCTAAGATCATGGATTTATTTATTTTATGGTCTATAAAATAAATGGTCTTTCTAGCTTCTGATACTGTGTGCATCATCTAGCTTGCAGTACAAATGTGAATCCGTTTCTGAGATGATTATCCACTCATAGCTGTTTTGTTAAAGATGAGAATACACATTTGGGGACAATTACAAAGATTTTTGAGGTGTAAAGATACATAACATGCCATAGATTTTTGTTACTAATATAGAGGCATATAGCTATGTAGTGCCATGTTGAGAAACTGAATGTATACTTAATTTAAAAAACCTCTCTTATACAGGTAGGACCTAAATCACAGTAATACATGAAGCTTCTCTCAGAAACTGCTGCAGATATACCAAAAGTATACATATATAAACTTGCAGCAAAGAGTTTTTGACAATAGGCTATTTCTTCGCCACCTCCAGTTTTCCAAGTGATTTCACAGATAGGTGGTATCAAAGCTATTATGATGACAGCACAGGTGGCAAAGAGAAGTATCCTGGTCAAGCAGGCAAACAAATCTGACCTTCCAAATAAAAACAGGTCTGGCAAACAAATCGTGACAGACCAGAGACCAAGACACAAAATGGCATTCTGCTTCTATTCCTGCTATTGCATATTCTGAAACATATGTCTTTATGGTAACTTTTTTCCAAAATTTAATCTCTACTTGGTACAAGGTGAAGAGTGTTAAAATAATGTCTGTGAGAAAAAAAAGAAGAGCATCCAAGACTTGTTGGAGACAGGATGGGACAGGGTTCTCACTATTCTTTTTCATTCCTGTTTCCACAGGAATGTCAATTGAAATGCTTCACTTATAACCTGCACAGTGAAATTATCAGGGAAAAAAGTATGTGAACTACCTTATAAGCATATCTAATAACTGGAAAAATAAAATTTTTCTGTATGTTTTTTCATTTTTCTTGAAAATTCAGAAAAAGTTGAGAGCTTTACACAATTATGTTTAAGATAGTCACATAAGTTCATATTTTTCAGAGTTTACAAAAGTATGAAAAATTATGGAAAGTATGGAAATCCTCTGTTCACATAATATGGATACAAAATGTACAGGCATTCAACAAAAACTTGTTTACCATTCAGTTTCGTCTTTCTGAAATTGTGTAAACTTTGAACTTAAACCATAAAGGAACAAAGACTTTTACTTTGGGCCCTCTACAGCAACTTGAACACTTTTTATCTGCAGTGCATTAGGAACGTTTTCATGACAACTACTCAATATATATTATTCATAGTAGAGGTAGCTGAAAGGCTTTTGATTAATACATTATTGAAAAAGTTTTCACTGCTGTTAGCTAAATTATTTACTTAGAACTGTTTCCTCCTAATATTTGTCTTGCTCTAAATTGTAACATGTACTTCAAGTGGAAGGAATTGGTTGAAATAACCAGTGAGGGTCAAACTTAGCAAGTCAGCTGTCCTTTAGGTAATCAAATTATATTCATCTCTTGATGACTGCAAGGGACTGAAAACCCCCTCACTCATTAAAGGAATGATGAATATTGCACTATTGTCTCTGTCCCTCAAGACCTCAATTCTTCAACACAAGTTCTCTCAAACTTATTGGGATCAGAGAGCAGTAACTCGACTTCACAGTTAGTCTAAAGCTAGAATCAATCATGAGCTACATTCTTGCATTTAGATGTTTGCATTTATCTTGTTTGATCGTGTACAATTTCGTATACAACAGAAAGTCACATAGGAAGACACTTTACCATGAACAATTCTCCTGAGCATTAGGAAATGGTTTTACTCTTTGTCACACCAAGAAATTGTTACCCAGAGATATCCCATGTTCTCTCAAAGGCTTTCTTGTAGTTCCAGGTGAGTGACATATTTCTCAGATCATTTAAAGGATGCCAAATTCTTTTCTGAGATATTTAGCTGTAAATATGTATCAAAAGGAATGTATTTTCCTGGACTTTTTTTAAGGTTTTCAAGGAAGATTTTGCTATAAAATCCAGCATGCATAAACCAGGATGAGAAATGGCTCTCCCTCAGGGCACAGTCTGAGATAACATACATTGAAGGACAGAATCTCCAAATGAGCCCATTATCCATGTCAATTAAATTCTAGAGCCAAACCCTGCTTTTCTTCACTGATGTCTTTTATAAAGAAATATAAATGTGGCGTCAATTTGAATTTTGTATTCAAATAGTTCATTTAAACTTAATCTGGCACAACTAAAGATTTCTTCTGAAGGTAAATGGGTAATACATCTCATTTCCTATGTGAAATTCAACAACTGGAACACTGTCTGGAACAGAAGATTGATTTCTTAGCAAGTCTCTAACTTCTCAGTATATTTTACAGAACAGAGATATGTATCCTTAAGGAAACCATGCAGGGCAGGTTACATAAACTGGGTAAGAAAACCCAAGTAAATGTAATCCGTTTTGCCTCTCACTCCAAACACACAGTTACCATATTTTAGCAGCTGTATTGCTATCAGACAGCTGTTGAAAATGAGAAGCTGGTTGCTCTTTTCATTCATTCTGTTCAACTTCCTTTCATTAATTACTTAAATCCAGATGAGGTATTAGATTTTGAACTCTCTAACATCACCACAATTTCAGCTTAGACAAAAATAGATCCAAAAGTTCCAGAAAGTCAGCAAATTTGAAGGTGTTGTAACATCTTAGGAACATATGGCCTCATCCTTATGTGTTATTCTTGTAGCTCTCCCCAAAAAGTCCCACATCAACAGCTTTCTAAAATACCTTTTTTTTTCTTTTTTAGTTTGGAATATACCAAAATAAAAAAGCATGAATAAACATGTCTCTGAAATTAAAAGAATCTTCATGGTGTTTTCAACTTATCATATTATTTGCAAAACTACGTATTGAAGGCAAAAATTGAAACTGCTGGATTTGAGAGCACAAATTAAAAATTGACATTCAGATGTCTGCTGGAATATGCCTGAATAACATGATCCCAGAGATGAAGACAATTATGCACAACTATGCAAATTTTACAAAATATTCCTCTTGCCTTAGTCACTATGTGACCAGCTTTTAAAAAGAGTATCATTTGTTAGGTTTCTATCAATTGTTGTATTTAAACTCTAAAATGTTAGACGTAATTGCAGCACCACTGACTTTTTTTCCTGAGCAGCTAGCAAATCATCCCAATTTTCAGTCATAACAGCTTGAGCCAGCCTAGCCTTGCTTAAATGAAATTTATACCAGTCTTCTGAAGGATCTTGCCATGTCTAGCTTTTGCCATTTATCTAGGTGTGGTTCACATCAACCCTCCTCAGTGCTGAGCCTGACCACTGTGTGTAAGTACTTGGAGAATGGTCTGCTTTAACAGAACTGAAACTATTTATCTTTCTCTTAGTGCCATTCTGTTATGGATAAAGCCCATAATAAGAATACACCAAACTCATTTAATAAAAGTTGCAAATGCATATCTGATATTTTGTATATCAAGGATTAGAAAATTAGATCAGAGAACAATTTTTAGAACTAGAAGTCAGTCTAGTTTAACCTTATCTCACTAGCGGTTTTTAAATGAAAGAGAATTTTGAAGGGCATTCAGCACCTAGTGTACCATTTAGAAATTATGAGAAGTGCTGAATATCTTGGGGGGAGGAAAAAAAAAAAAAATCAAACTACGTATATCTAAGCTTTGTTTTACAAGCTTAAGTACAGGCATCCAACATTTAAATACCTGGTTAGCCTTCTTTAAATACATGATTAAAGTGTTTATTTTGTCCTTTTACCTAGAGAAAAAAAAAAAATCCTTTTTACTCCCAGATACACCCCTCCACCACAATGAAATCAAAGTGCCCCGATGCACCATTATTTGCATAGCCTAACATACCCATTGTTTTACAAATGCAGGCATAAAACAGCAACATTTCTCAAATGCATTGAAAAAGCAAATCCTTTCTGAGACACAGCAGGCTTTTAAACATGTACCTGCATTTCTCCCAGAACCAGAATCAGACCATTTCCAACGGCTCCCTCCAAGCAAATGAGAGCATCTGCATCAGGCAAATGCTACTGAACTCAATTTATATATGCCATCCATTCATATAGAGATAAACCTGTAACCACTAGGACATTTTAAATTCAATTTTAATACCAATGGCTGCTTGGTAGTCCTCACCATCTGTCATACCAGGATACATATTTTTTTCCCCACAATGTGATATTCTCATTCTGCCAAGTAAAAATACTTTTTGTTTCCCTCATAGGAACTTCATGCATTCTGCTTCGTAATATAAAAAATTTATCAGCCTAGCACTGACATTTCATGTGTTTTGAGACACGAACACACACACAAGATAACACGACTTCAGACACAAATTCCTGTACTTTTGGTCTCACTTTAAACATAACAAAGTTGCAGTTTATGTCATTTGCATATTTTTATAGAAGATGGTTTGCTTTCTTTGTATTTAGTGCTATCAGCAAGTGTTGAAATTTTGTCTCAGAGCACAAATCACTACAGCATTTCTAATAAAATTCTACGTATTAATTTCTTTCAGTGTCACATTAAAAGACATTCTGAGAAATAGATCTCCCAAGAATTTGTAAGAGAAATAAAAAATTGCACATGGAAGTAGTCTGTCAGAAAATCCTGGAAGAGACTTGCTGTTTTCTTCTCTCCTTCCAGGTCTAAAAATAAACTAGTTGTCTTGGGGTGTCTTGACACTAGTTAAAATGTTTTAAGTTTAATCATAATATGAACATTGAAGAAATGCTCAGATAAAACAGAAAGTGATTTTTGGTTAGGTTTTTTGTTTGGCTGGTTTTGGGGGGATTTCTTCCCAGTAAATGCTACAAAGAATTGGAAGAAAAACAAAACTGTAATGAAATACATTGTGGGAGATCTCCGGGCTTTTGCACTTATTGGCATCCTTTCTCACTGAATACATCACTCAGCAATTCCACACCAAACATGACCCTGCAGTCTTCTAATAATACAGATTACAGTAACTGTAGAATCTAGAAAGAGTCCAAGATTTTTCTCTTTTTTTCCCATTAGAACTATTTTTCTTGCACTTTATATTCCTTTAGCTTGTCTTAGGTAATGCATCCAAAACCTACTGTCAGTTCTTCAAAACACCAAGCCACATTTCATATCCTCAAGAACCACCAGGCTCACATTTGTAAAAGGCATATATTTTCTGCCTATTGCAGATCTGCCCAACTGGAAAGAACCTGTTTCCCAGGACACTGCTGGATGCCAGAGGATGCCAAAGCCACTTTTAAGTCTATGCTTCCCTGTGTTCTTTCATTATGCCATTAATGTCACGATGCAAAAAGTGGCTGTGGTAACAGAATGAACAAATTACTTTTTGATTAGGGATCAGTGGTAACAGATGTTACCATAAATACTCCATCTTTAGAGTCTCAATGTTTTCTCACAGGTCTTAGACACTAACAGTTCACACTGATTAAAAGAAAAAAAAAAAACAAAAAAAAAAAACAAAAAACAGGCAAAACCCCCCAATATACCAGTATTTCTTTGTCCTCCTTCTCCCACCCTCTATCAGCATAGAGGCTCATGATTTCACTGTAACAAATTTAGCTTCCTGTGACTCTGACCTTTACTATAAGGCCAGCACTTTCAAGTTTACCAGCAAATCTGCAAAAATATATTTATTCATGTCTTCATAAACAGCTTCTGAAGTACTAAATTACCTCAAACCTTGAAGCTGTAAGTCAGATGCACTTAGGATTCCAGTTCTTGGGCTGAGTCATCTAGAGCACCTACAGAAAGAGATATCTCCTGTTCTTTCAACAAACAATTTTTATGTTGAGTCATTCGTTAGAAGTCAACAATATAGCTTTAAGACATTTCTATCATACTCTCTTGTTTCACATAATAATTGCTAACACTCCCATGTTCTGCTCCTTTTGCATTATTAACACAACTACCACAACCTAATAATTTCTAAACTTAACAGAACTTTTAATATTCCTGTCACTGGTAAGAAAAATGTCAGTATACCACCTATAAAAAGTGTTAATTTATGGTGCTTTGATATTTATTGCTCTGCAACAAAGTACATTAAAAAAAAACAAACCATGCATTGAATATTCAATTGACTTTTAAACCAGGTGGAATGCAATTCCTTAGAAGAGGCTGCTTGGAGGATTTGTCAGAGCTATTTTTAGTTAGAAAAGTGGATTTCTTAAAACTTAAAATTTTGTCAGAAACAAGTTTTAGGGAAGGGAAAAAAAAAAAAACCACCAACCAAACAAGAACCCCACATACCATCCCAAACATTTTACAAGGAAAGAGGCATATCGCAGTTATAACCCAGCAAAAAGGCATTCTTCTTTTGTAGGAAAAAGACAGGAACAAATCTATGCTTTCTCAATATGACATTATTCAGCTTTTAAACACTTCAGGATGGTTTTCATGCCTATATTTTCCCCTTTAAATTACACAAGAACACAAAGGATTTGATTTCTGTTGATATTGATTGAAAAATAAAAACCTGTCAAAATATCTCAAGAAGTGTTTGCAGCCTTCTGTTTGAGCTGCAGTGCTAGAAGTACTGCTGGGCTCCCACTGCAGAAGCAGCTTTTCACAGGCCTTCCTTACAATAATGCTGTGCACCCACAGTGGAAAATGACATATTTTGTAAGTTCTGCATATAAAGCCAATGGGGAAAAAGACAAAAACAAAACCAGAAAATCCCAAACAAACAAACAAAAGCCACCACTACACATACACCAGAAAATGAGTGGTGCTTTTATACACAGAGCTAGAATTAAAAAGAGTAAAACCACAATTTTGGGTGTACATGTATGATTTAGAACAGGGTTAATAAGCAAAGAAATCACCACAGATTCTGGTACTGTTTGATATAAGTTGCAAGGTACAGTCCTCTGGGGTGGATCTGCTTTATCAGTTTAATGTTTCTATCTCAATTTGTCACATCTCTGATGTGGTGTATTTTTGTATTAGAGCCTACTGCAGAGCTGAGCTCTGTGAATAATGGATTTTACATTGTACTTTCTGAACCACAAGAAAAAGAATCTGAGATCAGATAGAATATTGCATTTGCTGTTTCTCTGTGAGGTTATTGCCAAATTTCTCCCTTTATTAAGAAAATTTCTGAATATATATTTCTTTTTCCTTTTTTAAGTTCTAAAAACATGAATAGTTTGCTTAAACAAAAAAAATGGAATTCTTTTCCTCCTCTAGAATATTCAATAGATTAGTTAGGAGTTTATATTAGCAAGAACTTTGCCTAGTTTTACAGCAAAAACTCTTCTCATTTCTTCATGTCATTTGATTATGTTCCGGGCATGAACAAAGACAAGTACTTTTCTTCTTGTACTATTTTGTGTTGCTATAAGATACAATTTTTCTGACAACTTCCATGAGATAAGTATTTTTGTTTCCTTGTTTTATTTGTTATCTAGACCAACACAAAGAAGTTGTGCAGGTTGAACTTTCCTATTGGTTTTGTTAAAACATTCTTTTAAATTTCACACACAATCCTCAGCCCAGTTTACACCTAAGTGGAGCAAGATAGTAGAATATATTGTCTTGAAAAAATTTAATAAAACAAGAAAAATCTATCAAATATTCTACATACTTTCTGGAAGCAATTTAGAAAAAACTGTTTCCCAGCCTTACCACATCACACTAATTACATGGAGAATAAATTAATGTGTACTGAGTTGCAGATATACAGTTTAAGAAGTGAGATTAGAAGACTGCATATAGTGTGGTCTTTCTTACACCTCTCTTATTGTGAAATCTCAAAAGCTAGATTAAGTGCAAGTGGGTGACGTCTGAAGAGAATTAAGTATTTTTGTCAAGCCGCTAAAATATTCCTCTTTATTGTGGTCTTATACAAACTTCCTTTCCTAACGTCTTGCTAAATTGGAGCTTTCAAAATCTCAGAATCTATAGAATTTTTCACCACCAAAAATTAAAAAGATCAGCAACAGTGTTTATCTTGGGTAAAATCAATTCAAATTCCTGTTTGAGGGTCAGAAGGACAAATATATACTAGTGCTGCAGTTTTCCACATCTAAGGAAGTCTTCCAGGCACTGAAAACTGGCACTACATTTATGAGCTCATAACCATTGTTAGCCAGACTGCAGCTAGTGAGCTGCCAGGAACCTTGCCTCACTGAGAGGCAGATGTGGCACGCTTCCCAAATAAGCTTATTCCCTGAATTGAGTTGAGAGGTGAGCTTAGAAGAGGATCGTCTCAATGACCAAGTTCCTCTGACTTCTCAGAATCTTAATTTATTGTACTCCCTCCTCCCTATCATTCTCACTCCTGCCTTCTTTGTGCTGACTGGAAAAACTCCCCCAAGCCCGTGTGTGTCCACCACGGACTGGTTTGTCCAGAAATGCCCAGAGCAATTCAGTGCAACAGCAATCAAGTTCTAGGCCAAAGTATATCCAGTAGAGATAGCATATTTTAATAAATATATGATTTTAAGTATATATATACACACAAATGTTTACATGCATACACAGAAAAAAAAGCAAAAAACAGGCACTATACTGAGCAATGAAAATATTTGAATTCCTCTCATCCCAACAAGCATTTCAATCAGTACCAGTGACATACAGATTTCTGCAGAGTTACCATCTACTAAATACAGTGTTCCCATGTTTATTATGGAAACCAAATGCTTTAAGTAATTGAAGCTGACACCTAGAAGTTTCCAGTAAAACATGTCAGTTCTAAGCATCTTAAAATATAACCTTGTTTTTATGAAAGTGATCTGTTGGCAACAGATCTATAATCAACAGTGCATCTCAAGATGTTAAAAACTCCCTTAGAAACTGAGATATCTTCAAATTTCTTGTGTACCATTTTGTGCTCGCTCGCTTCTCTAAATACAAACTTCTTCAGGGGAGAGAAGATATTTAAACAACAGGGCCATGACAAAGATCAGAACCTCTGAGAAGTATTGGTGCACTGATTATCCATGACACTAATAGCTACTAAACAGCAGTGATTCCGGTTTGGAACACTGACCAATAGTTACTATAGACTGCCCGTCTGGGAGCTCTGGATCAAGTAGGTAGGTGTATTTGTCACAAATAAATATATACAGCATACCCTCACTGAAAAAGACTGACAGCTACACATAAAAAAAAAGCACATGAGGAGTTCAGAAAAATAGGTAAAATACATGTCTTTTTGGAGCAAAATTAGTATAGACCTTGTAAGATTTTTCTGTATACCATTACAACTGTGCCTTCTCCCAGCAGTTGCTATTCATGTGGTGTTGGCAAGATTATTATAACACTGAAACTTATATTTCCTCAAACTTCACCATCATTCACCAGAAGTCTTTCATTCATAGCAAAAGTCTTGAGATGGACTGGCATTTTACACTGCTGTTTAAAAACCATCTGCACTATTTACGCTTCAAGTCTAAGCTGAAACACAAATTCTGTTGCAAAAACAGAATCCAATGCTTCCAGAATGGATAACAATTTATCCTCAGTGGAGAAGGATAAAGCTATGCAACATTTAAAGAAGTGTAACATGTTCATGGACCCTGGACTAAAATTCTTGTATTCTCAGCCTCATGTTAATAATTCTGATGTGTTCCATGCAGAACAAGGGTAATCTGCCAAACTATGATCGGACTGGTAAAAGAGGAGAGAAAGAGTCAAAGCTCTAGCTTTTATTTTAGAGTTTGAATAATTAATTTTCAAAAGCTTTATGAATCAAAACATTAAAAATAAAACACTCAAAGAAGAAAGCTTTACAGTATTTTAGAAAGCTTTACAGTATTTTAGATATTCATCACCAGTATAGGGAAATTCCTTCACATTTTCCCAGTATGAAGAAATCTAATCTTTGCAACTTGTCAAGAAAACATGGGTATAATTACAATATTTTCAGTAGGCTGCTACAGACCCACGTCGCAATAATTCTCATATCAGACTCAGTTGAGCAGAAGGAGGAATTTAAACCTGGATTTAGTGGAGCCAAGAACATTTGTTTAAAGGAAGCTTCCAGGAAGTGAGTGCTGATACTTTTGCAAGACACAGCTTGTGTTTGTGTCTAAAAATCCGCCTACGGAAATTGCTTTCCCTGAAGGCTACAAGATTATGTAGCTTTCACATGTAGAATATGCAGCATTACTCATGCTGGGTGCGTTTTGGAGTCAGCCTGTGCCACAGCAGAACCCGGGGAATTATCAGCATCTTCAGTCAAATCCGTGGGATTTAAAGACTCTCCAAAGGACAGAAATCTTTAGAGTACCTACTGATAGGAGCAACACCAAACTAAGCAACTTCATGGACTTAGCCCTTATTTGTTACATCAGAAAATGACTACTAATTGTTGTACTACTTTGTCAATTTACATTTCAAGTAACTGGATTTGACCTTCTTTTGTGGCAATTCTGCAACCTATTGGTTTTAATTATCAGAGTGCAAATCATCTAATGTAGCCCTGTATCACCCTAGGAGCAGTTAGTTTTAGTACTTTATCTCTCTGGTTACTGTTTATAAATTTTGAATTTTTATGTAATGGTCTACTCAAGTCCAGCAAACAAATTTGTTTCCTGTATTCAACCAACCCAGCTAGCTTTTTATAACATGCTGCCCCTTTTTTGGTTTTCTTCAGAGTTTGACTTTAATATTCAATGGTCCGCAGGAATCAAAATATTTGCCATTTTTCTTCAAAATTCTTAAAATCCCAAGATATTTCTTTGACAGTTGCTACTACTCAGACTTTGTCTTACAGAGTTAAGGAACAAGAACAACCAGGAAATAAAAGCCCATGTGCAAGCACACACAAAACACTTTATTAAATTCATAATAATTAACAGAAGTTTCCCCTGCTTATACCCATGATTTTGCTCATTGAAGATAAAGATACAAACATTCAAGAAGCTTTCAAATAAAAGATTTTGAACATGAAACTTTACCAATGAAATCAAACACTAAGCACCCAAAACACAAGGTCAGACAGCTGGTTATGGTTACCAGAGAATTTGGTAGAATTTTTCCAGGTTCAAAAGGGTTTTATCCAGCTCCACAGATCCACAAAAGGAGATAAAGAATTACAATCTAAAAATGTCACAGTGTTCTCTATGTGGAATTCCATCAACCACAAAGTGCAGTATTAAGTGAGGAAAGAGAATGTCCTGTTACTGTTGCACACAAAGGGTAGTGAGCTAAATCACACTGTTCAAGACATGGGGCTATAGTTCATGATTCTGTGAAATTGTCCAGTCAAAGGTTAGCAGGAATTGCAAAAAAACAAAACAGAAAATTGCAAAGAAAATGAAGAACTTCGCCATGCTACTCCACCGTGTTAGAATTATGTGCACAATGTAATACAGCTTGAAGAGATACAGAAAAAGAAAAGAAACAAGATGGATGAAAGTTACAAAACTAGATTTTTAGAAGTCTAAATACAGACTGAAAATTCTTCATTAATGTAAATTTGATAAAGGGCTACAAATCAGAAACAGTTAATGGGAAACCAGTATTCATTTCAGCTTCAACTATAAGAATCTAATACCACTAAACCTAGGTAGCAAGAAAGACATCTCTTCACATAACATGCAATCAAACTAGAAATTCCTCACCATGGAATGTTGTGGATGTTAATGTCTTACAAGTTTTCAATAAGTCACTGCACAGCTTCAATGTGGAGAGAACTCTGCAATGCAATACAAAGATTTTTATGTTAGCTAAGCTAGAAATGAGACAAATTTTTGAGGGCTGTTAGAATATGCTGAAGGTGCTTTCCTCTATAGTTGAATTAATATATATGTTAACTCTTTCTTGCCCATTTTTTGATGGTGGCAGTCAGAGGTGTCCCGGGCTAACTCAACTTTCAGGTTGATCTTCAGTCCTTATGCAACTCCCTGCCTGCCTAGCAGCAAATCTGCTTTGGAGTTCAGGGACATAAAAGGGGATGGCAGTGGCTCTGTTCACAACCCCACTGAGTGCTCAAACCTGAGAAATCTGTGTGAGACTGGACTCCACAAGATGACCCCTCCAGCATTAGCCAGGACCCTCGTGTACATCAAGATCCCAGCACATATAAGAAAGCCAGAATTGTTTTAGTCTACATTGTATGTGGTTCACATGTTTTCGTTAACTACACATAGGAAAATGTCTTTAGTTTTTGGAGTCAGAGACCTTTAAATAGCCCTTACTATGCAATAATAAAAATAACAGTCTCTAATGCAATAATAATTACAGTTCATTATAGCATACTATCTAGCCATTCAAAAGTGTGCTAATGCAGTGTTCATTAATTCTTTGAGAAGTAAAACAGTTTATATTCCTTTCTGTTTCATCAAAATAGGTAATAGGATGAAAAATTTTGTCCAACTACAAAAAGCAGTTTCTTCTTAAGTCCAAATCACTGCATTTTGTGGAACTAAAATTTGGCTGTAGCTGAGAGAATTCAGAAGGCAACAGCATCAACCTGAATTTCTCTTGGGAAAGCTCCAGAAGTAGCCAACCACCAAACCTCTAAATTTATTAGGCTTTTAATATGCTTTTCAAGCAATAGGAAGCTGACCATTTCCTCCACAGATTGGTTTATTAATCTCTATATACATTTTTGTTCTGAGCTTTTGAGTGTGTTTTTTCTTTGGTTGGCTTTGGGTTGCAGGGTGGAGTTTTTTTCCTTTTTAACAGTAGTCACTGTTAAAAGGTACTACTAAGGGTAAAACACTACAAAACCCTGCAAATTGTGGTGAAATGAATTGATTCTACAATTATTAAGAATGCAAGTGTAGCTGCTGGGAAAGAAAAAAAGGATGGTGTTAATAAAGAAACTAATATACTCTGTGCTGGCAGGAATTAAACCAGTTCAAAGACTTAATACTAAATCTTTTTATAAAGTGCATGAACACAGTTTGTTCATGTTGAATTTTAGTTTTTATCAATATGCTGACATGTAGTTCAAACGGTGGGAAAAGGAGTCTGCACTGAAAACCAAAGCTTAGAAAAACATTTTTTCTATTAAAAAGTGTGTTGGGGAACAACAATAACTTGAAGAAAGAAGAGTGAATGAATTTCTACTACCTTCTGTGAACTAAACATAATAATAAAATAATAGGCCTGCACTGCCACCAGGCAGTTCCCTTTCATATCAAGAGTCACAGGAGCAGAGACCAGGCAAAGCAAAAAAAAACCCCAAAACACTCCAACACAAACAAACAAAAAATAAAAACCACTAGCAACAAAATGTCACAGTCTTCACATGGCAGCAGGGTGGTAGGTGTTCTTGCTACTCAGTCATGATCATTCTAGTGCTGTTGTCATTATTTTCTTACAGACATTATTTAATCTTATGCATTGAATTCTGCTCTCTTAAAAAAATGAAAAGATTTGCATATAAATTTGATGCCACTTTTCTATCCAAATTCTGTCTTCCATGCTATTGAAAACCCCCACATTTTGCTTCCAGCAGAAAAATATTCTGAAACTGGCAGTTTGAAACCTTCTTTAAATACAGATTTTTTTTGTTTTTTTTTTTTTTAAATCTGAAAATCTCTTCATTTTTTAGTGATGGTCAAAGTTCTCATGAACCAATGCACTCATTTTAACATCATTTCTGAAAAAGTTTTGAATTAGGTTCAAGACATATCTGGGGATATATGTTAGTTTTTATCCTGAGTGCATAGTGTTGAAAAGTAACATTTAAATCACCATAGCTGAAAAAACTACATTTCATACCAACAGAGGTCTAGAATTTCTCTAAGTTGCGTAACAGGCCACTTCAGAACTCACTATTGATACAATTTCAACCACGCATTTAATTATTATGACAATCCATTTACCAATCTTTGAACAGCCCACATCCATTACACAACTGAGAAAAGATATGCTTATAATATATTCCTATAGACTTTGTACTTCTGGAAGTATATTAGGTATGTAGGAGCTAGAACATGCCAGATTAAAGGATTTTAATTTTAAATGTTTGGTCCAATTTTAAATTTAAATTTTGAATCTAAGGAATGATTTCTGCTCTTCTGGAAAGGAAGACAAAATAGCCTCATTTTTAGACCATTTTGAAACAAATAAACAAAAGAAGATTGTCAGGAAGGTGTCTCTCTTGCTCCAATTTCCAGACGAAAAAACAAGGACAAGAATCTGCTGTAAAGTTTCTCAATATCTTGCCTGCCTTTGAACAGTGTGTGACTATAGACAGGTATTATACTCAATAAGGTAGAAAAATGGTTCACAAACATTAGAAAAATTTCCCCATTCAAGCCTCTGACTTCATGTATTGCTGATTTTTTTTAAATAGATTATCTCATGATGGAACACAACCATATTCTTACATGTTCACTGGCAAGTAAGATGGGTTCATACAGGCTGCTTCCAGAAATGCTTAATAAGGGGGGGGACTGCCAACTTTCCTTCATACTTCACCTTGGATCAAAAATACTCAAACTCACCCAAACCCCAACAAACTTTCCTTATAGAAATCTAGTCAAAACCCATGAAACACCTCTATCTGTGAAAATACTCATTTCCAAGGAAATAAGACTTGGTACACCAAGAGCACTAAAAGGGATACAGGCAGTGTTTCTTGAATCTTTTTTTCCCTCTACTAGTAACTCAGTTTCTAGGAAAAATTTATGTCATATGTCAGTAAACAACTAAAAAACCCCCACAAACCCCCAAAAAACCCAAACACAAAACAGAGGAAAAACCCAAACCTTATCTGTCTTCACTCATATGAGTAAGAATATTTCACTCATTTCTATGCGTTTAGAAAGATGTAGAATTCAAATTTTCTCTGTAATTCATAATGCAACATTTACTTCGTTTAATTATTATCTTCTGTTGTATATATTGATAGAATTAGGTAACACCCCATCCTTTTCAAGGCACTTGCAACAGGGAGCAGGAGGAAGCAACAGTTTTGTCTGTAGATTCATGAGAATCAAGTAGGAATGACAAGTGCCCTTAACTGCTGATATTAGCTCAAAACTTCAAAAGAACCATGTCAATTTGAGATAGGATTTACAGACATGAAACTATAAAGTTGCAAATTAGGATATCGGATTGCTTTTCAAAACTAGCTCCATTACAGAAATGTCCAGTATTTTGAGGGCTAACTCATTATCCCTAACTAATTATGTTGATGAGCATAATGCTAAATAGATTCCAGAGATGTGTGTGAAGCATCAGTGCAAGGAGGTGCAAACAACTTTGTGACTGGAATTTTCATTCCTCATACCTTAACACTGAATTTTCTGTTCTTTACATGTTTTGTCTTCTAACTGCCCCATGCAGGGTGGTCAACAGTTAACATGCCTGCCATCACAGCCTGTCAGGGTAGGTACAGCAAAGCATCTGCTTTGCTATCTTACCTTCCTGACTCTCCAGGGGGTTACAGTTCAAGCAAACGCAGGCTCTCCTTATCAGCCAAAATGAAAGGGCATGCAACATCTACAGAGGTGAAGGAGGGACTGCAAATGCTGTCTCTTTTTCTTTCCCTCCCACATCTTGAGGATGTGTGCATGTGTCTGAAGACAAGAGGGTACAAACCAGCAAAGAACACCATGGAAACAGACACAACAGAAAAAGTCAGGGGCTCAAACCTGATAGCTTCCTTAATAACACAGATAATCCTATAAATATGTTTTACATTGACTATTGGCTGAAGCTTTCTCTACTAACAGCTTGAATTTCCCATCTTTATCAATTCATACTGTGCTCAGAGTGACCTAATTTCACCTCTTATCCTGTGGAAAACCGCTTTTTACAAAGACATGCGACTCTGCTTGCTTCTCCTGATGATTTAAACAGCTCCCAAAATTAAATCAAAAAAATCCAACTTTTGTCAGAGACAGTTTTTTGTTTTGTTATTGTTATGTTTGTTAAGAGGAATGGAGGGGAAAAAAAAAAAAAAACATTCCTAAGACCACAGCCAGGGTAGTCTTTAGCTCCATTCAGGAGCAAGGCTACCTGTTGAATCAGTAGTAGCCTTATATGAAAGAAGAAATCTAGCCAACAATCTATTCTCTCGAGCACACGTCAGAAAATACAGTATGAGAATGCAGCATACATCTGCTCATCTTAACAGAGCTGAGAAACCTGCCGGAACTAAATTCTGCTCAAGAAGTGTATGATGAGGCTCACGAAACAGAGGAGGACAATAGCTGCCCAGAACAGCATCTTTGAGAGTTGACATGTCAGTCAATCTGTAACAAGATTAAAGCAAGGATTACTAAACTTACATGTGCTTTAAAGTAATCCTTCAAAACATTTTAAAAGGCTGTACATACGTTTTGCTTCTGCTACAAGGAATTCTGGCCAAATCTTCGAAAGCCATAATCAGTGACCTGGTTTCAGCTGGGATGGATTTAATTTTCTTCCTAGTAGCTGGCACAGTGCTGTACTTTTGATTTATGATGAGAATAATGTTGATGTTTAAACTGTCGCTCATTAATTTAATTTAACAATAATGTTTTAATTGTTGCTAAGCAGTGTTTACACAGAGTCAAAGCCTTTTCTGCTCCTCACCCTAGCAGTGAGGAGGCTGGGAGTGCACAAGAAGCCGGGAGGAAAACAGCCAGGATAGTGACTCTCACTGACCAAAGGAATATTCCATACAGTATGGCATCGTGCTCAGCATACACACTAAGGGAAAAGCTGGCCCAGGGCTGCTGCTCAGGAGCTGTCTGGTGAGCAGTTGTATTGTGTATCACTTGCTTTCTATATTCTAATTCTTTTATCTTGCTCATCATCCTCCTCCTCATTATTACTATTATTTCCTCTTCCTTTTCTGACCTATTAAATTGTTCTCAACTCATGAATTTCACATTTCCCCCCCCCTCCAATTCTCTCTCCCGGCCAAATACAGGACTGGGGGATGGAGCAGACCAGGCAGAGGCAGCAAGGACGTGGCTGTGTGGTGCTTAGCTGCCTCCCAGGTTAAATCACAAGACCCAGAAATTGCTAGAGCACCTGCCCTACCAAAGGATACATCCTATTGTGCACACACGCAAGTTGGAAAACAGAAAGAACATATAATACTTTCTACTTTTTAAACCATTATGCCAAATAAGTAATATAATTTGTAAATGCTGTACAAATATACTAGAGAATGGCAGAGTGGGAAAATTAGATAAAATTTCTCCTTTTCTCAACTTTAAATTCAACAAAAAAAACCAAATAAACCTGTGTACAGTCCAGCAGAGAGAATTCTATCCTGATATTTATGCAATAAATGTCAGAGTACTGAACACCCAACTCCATTGTATTGCCCATCACAACAATACAGAATGCTGAATTATCACGTTACATAGACTTTTCTATCACACAGGAACAGAATTAGGAGGACAGGTTTTAGTTTTTTGTTGTTTTTAAAGCCAAGTCCAACATTGGCTATTCTCCTACTGTCATTACAAAACATTGCTAATACTATACTCCTCTGTAAGATTAAGAAAAATCCAAATCAAACCCCGCGAGTTGTACAGCTCTCATAGACTCAAATGAATCCTCAAAAAACTGTTTTGAAATCTTCGTGGAGAGAATAATGGGGAAAAATCCATAATAATAATTCCACTCCATCTGAGCAGAAAGAGGATTTACACTGTAAAGAGAAGTCAAATTCCTTATCTGTATGCAGGAACTTTGTGTGAAATTGTCATTTTCCAAATTTCATACGATTCTCTAACTCTCCCATTCTGTGGTTAGACAGATCTAGTCACACAACCCTGTAGCATTTGCTCTCCATTTAACAAAACAGAAACAAAAGCTGTCACAAAGGGCTTACAAAGTACGTGTCTTCTGTCTCAGTCAAAACTAAGGAAATCCTGCTGCTCCAAATGGATCAGAAAGAGGATTTGTGCCCAACTTTAACACACAGGTACACGAGCACTGAGCTGTGGGAACACTGACATAGCATGGCACTATTACAACACAAACACATCAGAGAGGACATCTGACACTGGCAGATCTGGACTGCTCTTTCTGAGGTGGACCTTCAAAAGGAAGAGTTTCAGATACTTATTTTGCTCTTAATTTAGCTTCACAACTTGATTCACATATTTCTGAAATTCAGTCTAATCTAGAATACTAGAATATACAGTCAGTCATATGAACATTGTATTTTTTGTATTAACTGACAAGATAATTTGCTACAAAAATACCTGACACTCAGACAAAAAGAAAAAAAAAGCTCTGGCTTCAATTGTAGCACACAACACTGCAAAACACCATCAAAAAAAGGCTAAAGAGACACTTGAGAAGGAACAAAATTAGAAGATGAAGTCAACCTACAATTACCACAACACATTTTGATACATATTTTCACCCCAGCACATGCTATAGGGGAAAATACATCCATAATACACTTTTTAAAAAAAAAAATGCGTAAAAATGTCACTGCCTTTCTAATTTTTTGAAACTATCCTGCAAGTTCCAATAATGTCCTGAAAACTGAAACATGCTCTTAAATTCTATTTTAGACTTGAAAACGAATATTTTATTTTTATACAGGTTTCCTCAAACCAAGAAAAGCATTTAGGTATTCAGGATATGAAAAACTAAAAGCACTTTAAAGCCTGGTTGTTACTGAAACCTCTAAGCAACCTGAGCTGGCACAAATCACACGACCAAGATATTATTCTCGTTCCTATTTTTCAATATCCATTCTGTATATCAGATATGGTTATTTTTATCATGAAAAATCTCATTCTTTTCATGGTAACTTCCTTCCTTATTATTCCTATTTAACTAAGAACAAAATATACGTAGTGAGTGAGTAGTGAATGACCTTTAATGTGCCATGCAGTCGCTCTAGTCATACAGTCCCCGGACAAGTGGAACAACTGTTTCCTTTATATAGCCCACAATTTCACTGAATTTGGGTGCATAACATTCTTCACACACTTCTTTCCTTCCCCTGACCATAACATTAATTGGTCTAAAGCCTCACTTGCAGCTGGGGCTTCAAATATCATTATCTCTAGCAGTACTAATCAGATCTTTAATGCAATAATAGATGTACTTAATTTACTGCACAAACCATGTCATTAAAGTGTTGCAATTATATTTTTGTTTAAAGTTTTCCTACTTTCTTTTTCAAGCTGGAGAATCCTTTTCCAGACACAAGATTAAGGTACAGTTACAATTGTCTGTCATTGTCACCTCAACCTACTCAATATTTCCTGATCTGATTGCATAACTGGTTAGAAAAACAGATGGGCCCAAGTTTAGAAATACAGCTCAAAAGGTGTATATTTAGATGTGCCATTCATTATGTGGAAGGCACATTTCCACCCACTCACACATATATTCAGTAACATATCTTCCCAGAAACGTTAAGAACATGAGAAACAAAGCAGCATGGATGAAAGCATTTTTATCAAGCAGAACAGTCAGATTCATTATTTTTTTTAAATTTCTTTAGGATGCATTATATTTCACAGGGAAAATACTAAGACAGAGGAAAGGTCTTTGCTACCCTACCTCTATCCACAGTAGCTCTCTGCTGCAGGAATCTGCAGCAGCAAATATCTGTCTGGGATGAGATAAGGCTGGCTGGAGAGGGATGCCCTACCCAAGGAAAAAAATGGCACCAGGAATGTGGGAGCCTACTGTTTAAAGGGCTAATTCAGCCTTTTCAAACCTCCGTGGGTTTTGCTTTCTGTTCAAGTGCCCTGAGGGAATCAGCCAGTCAGTATACTTGAGATCATTACATGAGGGAAAAGGCCACCAAAAATTTAATGCAAACTCATTCCATGGAAGGCTGAGATTAAGATCCTCCAAGAAACTGGGAAATTAAGACTATTTAGATTGATTTTTAATGATCACTGTGATAAGTAAACATGTTGATTTAAAATGTGCTTGATAGAGCTGAACAAGATAAGCAGTTGGGTATCAGAAATAAAAAATAAATTATACCGTTTTAAGCCAATTTCTTTTGCTAGCATTTTGGTAAAAATAAGGTGAATTGCTTGAGAGAAATTAAAAATGAGAAAAGAATAATTAGACATAATCGAGACCTCATTATCTTAGCAAAGCACTCTGAATCATAACAAAAAATTTGTGTAACACAAATCTCCTGTAGTGCCTGTCAAAATACCCCTGAAGAAATATTTTAGGAGCATTTCCAGAACACAACCAATTAGCACCAGACAGCTAAAACGAACGGTTTCAGTAAGGTCACCATTTTTCTGTTGTTCTAGTGCACTTTCCATGAAAGCTTCTTCAGGTGTTTTGCAAACACCCAGATCTTTTTTAAGTTGTTCAAAAAAGAAGAAACTTCAAAACTATGCTTGTTTCCAGTTAGTGCTGCTGAAGAACTATTACTAAAGAGAAAAAAGTCCTGCACTCTAAGGCTTGCATCCAAAAGCAAAACACAAGTGAATGATTACAAGCTCAGCTTGGCCTCATACTTTAGTGCCACCTAATTTTCTTAAGAATACAAGTTTCCTCTTGAAATCATTCAATTAATTTCTAAATTTTCTGAAACCATAAAAAAATATCTTTTCTAGAATTAATCGAGGCCTAATGCAGAGACAAGAGTGACACTTTCCTTCAGATGTCTTTTCTGGCACACATTTAAAGCCTTTTTTTAGTCTTCGATTCTGTCTATTCTAGTAGTTATTGCTTTTTCCATTTTTAACAGAATAAATCAACATTTAATCAATTTTTTCAGTATTATCTACCAATACATTACATCAAAGTAAGGTCTCAAAAAAAATTTGTCCTTCATCCCATCCAGTAAAAAGCCTTTGAGAAGAACCTTGAACTTTCTTGGGTACAAATTCTGCTTTTATTCCCATTTAGGGCCCAGCACTCCCTCCAGAAACAGGACTTAACTGCTAAGAGTTTTGATATTTGCATCTGATATATCTGCAAAATTTCTGAGCCTCCTTCAAAGCTGGGGTCACTGATGGAAAAAAAAAAAAAAAAAGAAAACCAAACAACAAAACAAACGAGTTTGTGTTGACTTTTGTGCAGTCAAAGGCTGCTTTCAGAAGAATGCAGAACTCGGGTGCAGACTGATAGCCCTGTCAGCTTTCTACATGAGTAAACAATTCAGCATCCTGAGTTGTGCCAAGTGACACAGTGACAACAGGTTCCTAGCCTTTCCTGCAAGGTTTCTTCTACCTTCTCTATTAATTAGCAGGGTATAATCTGGCAATATGTTGCGCTCCTTGCTACTTCTCAGATTCTCTACCAAAATGGAGATCCAATACCGTGAATTATCTCTTATTTAAGGTTTTTTGTCTTCCTTTAAGACCACTCAACATTTCTCAGGAAACTACAAAGCAGATACTCTATGTTAATAGGAAATAATGACGGCAGCTAGAGAATTTAATGGAAACCTACACAGGAAAAGTAAGGTCTGGGACAAACCTGGCCTGCAATGGTCTGTTTCAACAAAAGAAATAGGTCAGCAAAATAACATACATTGACTTTATACTATTGTTTCTTCTACTTGTGAAGTTGCTATGCCTCTGTTTATGCTCTTTACAAAAGAGAAAGAAAAAAACTTGCTAGAAGACAGCACATTAATATTATTTCTCTTCCACTTCTCTGCACTGCTAGTTCCACAGAGAAAATGGTAATGCTTCAGTAAAATTCACCACAATATGTCACATTAACATATCAATATGATATACTGGTAGCACCAGACAAAAATACCATGTTCCTCATCTACATTCTGTTCCTCATTTGCTTATAAATTAAGTTATTCTCACTAGTAATTAAATGGACCATACACATACAATATAATTAGATATAGATTTTTTTTTTTTTACACACAAAGCTGTAGTTAGATACACACAAACTCATCAAGAAAACTAATTTCAGGCATTCCCATGTAAAATTCTTTCTCAGTATATAAAGGGGTTTTTCTCCTCATTTCACACCAAAGTTAAGAGAGGAGATACTGAAAAGGTATCAAAGACTAAGTTACAAATAAATAAATAAAAGACATTCAAAATAAGTATTAACATCAATACAGGCAAATACATTAAATTTTATTTACCTTGAGACCAGGGTCTGTCAGAAATTTTTTGATACTATTTCCTGACTGACTAGGAAAAAATATTTGCCAAAATGTAATTGATTCAATGAAACTCCCCCTCAGAAAAAGTTTTTTTCTTCAGGGAAGATATTCTGGTTAAGATTATTGAAGGAAATTCTTAGGTTTCCACATAGGAACGCGAGTTTTGTCACATCACAGTTGAAGGTTATAATCACATAGCCAGTAGTAACCCTTCAAAGGTAATTACTAAAGCAGTATTAGGAGAATAGAACTGCTATTTGTTAAATAATCAATGGGCTAAAGAAGTAGATCATCCCCCAAAACCAGTTTGAGTAATAATCAGCAGGATCACATGGATGCGGAAGACATGATCACATTGTGGGTTCACACAAATTGAGCAGCTTCAGATATAAACACTGAGACAAAACTTTCAAAGAATATCAATACTTTGGTATTGAAGCCCTTTGTCAGAGATATGAAAGGCTCTGTAGAGCCTTTGCCATGACAGTGCCTGATGATATCTTAACTAATTTCTGTCATCTCAAAGAGTTACCACAGAGTCTACTTTCCATCTGGCCTAAAGGTGACCTGTAAAGAGCCTTTGATATAATATTGACTTCTCCTAAGACAGTATGAAAGCCAAAGAAAAGCGAATCTCAAAAGTCTTCAACTGTCTTTGGCAAAGAAGACTTAGCTGTTAGTAGTAGTGCAAAACACGTTAAAATTGAAAAATGTTATTCACAAGTACTGTAGTAGGAAAATAAATAAATTATTAATTAGGTTAGGCTTCATTTTATGTGGTTAGGATAAGCTGTGTATCTCTCTTTGTATATGCTTATATTCACTGTAAAAGCAGAATGCTTCTATTCATTGGTAGCATTACGTTTAATATTTTGTATTTGAAACACTCTAGTAAATACAAAAGTGAATAAAGTGGGAAAAGATTTAGTATTCCAATCTGAGAAAAAGAACTTCCTCTTGTGAGTAAAATATTGATTGCTTAGGCCAATAAACTCTCCATAATTCAAATGTAATCACTAAATAACCTCTTTAAAAAAAACTTTATTTTTTTCCTGCTGTTTGATTTAACCCCAGCTGTCAACTTATGCATAGCACACAGCCTCTCACTTCCCCCTAGGATGGGGGAAAAGAGATTTAAAGGGCAAGACTCAAAAGCCTCCTGGGTTGAGAAGTTCAGTAACTTTAAAAAAAAAAAAAAAAAAAAAGGAAAAAAAAACAAAAAAAAAAGGAAAAAAAAAAAAAAAAAAAAACCCACAGATGCAATGAAAAGGAAAATAAAACCTTGGAAAGGCAAATTATGTAAATGAAAAACAGTTGGTGACCACCATTTGACTGATTCCCAGCCAGTATCTGAGCTGTGGCCCACAGCCAACTTTCCCTGTCTTTATATATGTTGAGAATAATTCCTTAAGGTATGGGACATCCCTTTGGCTGGTTGGGGTCAGCTCTCCCAGCTGTGTCACCTCCCAAAATTTTATGCACCTGCAGCCTGCTTGCTCGTGGGGTGGGATGAAAAGCAGAAAAGGCAGTAACTAAAACATTTCTTTATCAGCCCTGTATTCAGCATAAATCCAAAACAGAACTCATACCAGCTACAGTGAAAAAAATTAATTCTATCCCAGCCAAAAACAGCACACCTGCAAACTATTGTTCATAAGTTTTTCTTTATAATAACTTGAAATTCAATTCTTCTCCCTATAGAGAGATTAAAGGATTTGTAATTTAGGTCCCTGATCAGAAAGCCATTAAGGCAAAAACCAGTAAATAGAGTTGCTTTCCTAAACTGGTACATGAGATTATCTTAAAACATTATTGATTATTTTGTCTTCTCTGGCAAAAGCTTGTCTTAAAGAAATCTTGTATTAACACTTCAAAACTTTTTTAGCAATGAGAAAGGGTTGACTGGCAAAGGAAAATGTGGACTGAGAAATTATGACAACTATGACAAGACCTTAAGATTCATCTTGTGCAGGAATGCTGCTGAATGGCACTGAGCTAAGAGTTCGCCATGGTTTCAGAGCTCTGACTGTGGGATAAGAGACTTACTCATTATGCAAACACTCTTCCTAGTTCTATTTCCAGAGGTTTTTCTGTAATAGTAAATATTTGAATACAGTTCTCAGCTTGTCTAGTGTTTTATCAATTGATAAGAATTTATGAATATTGTACTATGCACAATGCACACTAATTTGGCAACACTCAAAGGTATTTGACTTAGGACATTGGATATATTCTTTGTGAAGCCTGAAAGGCCCAACCTACAAAAGTTACAGGAGTCAACTGCAAGTTCAAAACAAAGGAGCATGGCAAGCTGGTAGCAAGTCTGCAAAAGAAAAATACTTGTTTTTCTAAAAAATAACAATTGTACAGCAGAAATCACGAGAGATTCAGAGATTGCACTAGATCCTACTTTGTATGCAACTGACATGAGGGTCTGAGACTTGCAATCTATGTTCTTTAGAGAAAGATGGTTTTGACAAGAACTCATATTCAGGGCATATAAATGTGCAAAGTACCATCTACTTTGATTTAAAATAGCAATGTTTTTAGAGGGGAAAAATAAAGAATGCTATATGTCTTCTTATTTTTTTCTTCTAAATGTGTGTCCCCATTCTGTCAAGTTTAGCTTACAAAATTCTGCTGGATTCAAATTACATGTAGGTTACCAGCAAAATGAAGTTTACTGTTGTGAAAATGTGGAAGGGTAGGAAAGAAAGGCAAGGAGGAGAGGTAAAGTGAGAGAGTACAATTTCATTTCATTGAGTGACAGAGATGGAAAATGTTTGCCTTTTTAAAGATTATGTCTTCACTTTTACTGATGGCAGAGATCAGTATTTATGTGCCTCCACTAATATCAAATCCCACAAACTGCGGCATTTTGATAGCATCTTTGCTTTTCACCAACAGCATGATTTTACACAGCCCAATAAAAAGATGGACAATTTTTCTCATAGAATGTGTTTAGATTTGAGATAAAGCAGTTGACAAAGACATTAAAGATTGATTTATAATACTTACTTTCTAAAACACCATTTAGGAATCTAAGTATGCAACTACAATTCCCAAGGTATAGAAATCAAGCAGTTCTTACCAACTTCAGTTGCTGACACTTGTAAAAATTATGATTGTCTATATAAGAGTGCAATGACATGTGCTCAGGGAATCAAAATCCCTAAACTGAGTGTTTCTTGCACTGAAAGCCACAACCATCTTTTCCTCATTTCAGGAGTTTAGCTGCCACTGATTCATTCTGCAAAATTCAGGAAAGATTGAATTTTCAGAAAGGTCGGGAAAAATTTCATGCATTAGAAATATCTTGTGTTCCTTAAACATCCTTAGCAAAAATTATTCTAAATCACTAGAGGTTTATGTCAAAACTCATGTGTATTTTTACATAAGAAAAAATGCCATTCAGAAAATATTTTCAACATGTGAAGAAGCATTCATAATATTCAATAGTTTTAAAAATAAACATGGTGAAGAAAACACAGATGTTTCTGTGTTTCCATAGTTACCTTATTTTTTGGATCAATGATGCAACCCTGTAAAAAGACATAAGGACTATCGAGGAAAGCTGCTCTTCTGATAGCACACTCTCCTATTATTATGCACACCTGCTAAAGGAAATAACATTAAAAAAAAGCTCTTTACAAAAACTTCCAAAATAGCAATCAGTTGTGAACATCTTCCTCTTCACATGCCCTATCTTCTTCCCATGCTGTGGCAAGTTATGGTAAGCAGCAGGCAGGCCCAGAATAGGAATGTGGACCTGCACATCTTACACATAATAATCCAGGTGACATTTCCCATTTCTGCTGTTTTCTAGAACCATTCTTAGTTTGAAACTCAGCGTTGTTTGATGAACTAATGAGAGTTCCACCGCTTGCTCTGCTATCCCCTCTAAAGAAGGGCCTTTTTTCTATCATTGCCTTGTATGCCAAGACTTTGCCCCCTGCCCATGACTGATCAGCTACTCCCTAAAGCACACTGCCTCCTAGCTGGAGGAGTTGGTAACCTAGAAGAGCAAAAAGACAGCTTTCTCAACGCTTCTTTTTTTGTCTTACAGGGTTTTATCATTTATCATAGAAAATCATGTTTAAGGTCATTAGCAAAGCAAGGCATCACTGACAGACAGAATACAGAAGCAGTTGATCTTACTGTGGGTCACTCACTCACATCCCGTATACCAGATGGGATGACCAGGTAGCCTACTCTGGGTCGCCTTCACCCTGTAGTATTTTAAGACAGACCACTTCACTTTACCTGAGAAGCACTTGCAGACACCACAGTGTCAAATCAGTGATTTTGTAAATGATCTGTGTACGACTACATGACTGCTTCCCAGACACTTGGGATGCAAGACCTTGGCTTTAGTTGTTAACCTAAAGTGGTACTGATAAATTGCAGATTACCTTTCTGGTAAGAACAAACAGCCTTCTTTATTTTTGCAGCGGAATCAGCCAGAGGGGCACCAAAAGTATCTTCCCTCTGTTGTGTCAGCCAAGATTTACCAACCTCCAGCTGGAACACGTGTGACAGTACAAAACTGGCCATGACAAGGATGGGATTTCAAGAGGTAATATTAACTCATGGACCTCAAAACTGAGCGTGCAAAATGACCCTGCCCATCATTATGCAATGATCTTCCACTTCTTTATATACTAATGCGATACAGTGGGAATGTATACTTAATTCCTACCACGTGCACTTCCAAATCAGGGATAGCTAATTTTAAAAATTTTCGTTTCTTTTTCAGATTTTGAATCTGTGGAAATAAAATATCTTTAAATATTATTTTAAATAATTCTAATCTGCTTATTATCTTTGCTTTTTGTTATTCACTCTTTTCATTCAGTGTGAAGACCTAAATGATGATAAGAATCAAGATTACGATAAGGGACTGCTAGACCTTGGTAATCACGTTATCTAATGGATATTTTCATAGACAAAGACTTCACTATTTTTTAGGCTAAACCAGTGGTTTTGGTTCCTACATTTCTGCTTTTAATTCTGAAAAATGTTTTTCCTGAAGAAAAAACATCAGAGCAAGGGAGTAGGAGTTACCAAAAAAAAAAAAATAAATCATTGCTGTATTTTGAAATTTTGAGGGAGGAAAATTTCAACTTCTAAACATAAGGAGGAAAGTAGTAATCCAGGGTGGGGGGAAAAACCCAAAAAACAAAAAACCCCAACAATAACAAAAAAGCCAAAAAAAAAGTCTTTTGTATATGCACGAAGAACAGGAAGCAAAAACCAAGGCAGGAAAAGTACGTATGCTCATTTCATCCTGTGCATACCCATAAATATGGTGCTTTTTTTGGACTCTTCCAAACCTTATGTATATCTGATAAGCTTCATCTCTGGCCCTTAAAATAGGGAGCCCAGCTGAGCTCTGCTTACATAGCAGTACCTTAAACAGGATGTCAGAGTGCTGCAAAACTCTGTAAATGATAAAATCTGCTTAAAATTAGGGACCTGTAACAGTGTACCACTTCAGATATTGCAATCTGCTTTAGCTGACTGTCCCATTTAGGTGCCTGTTTACTACCATAGTCCAGAGTGACAGCACCAATTCACTCTGCTTACATCCCTGTATTCCTGCAGCAGTTACAGCTTAGCTACTACTCTCAATATTCTGAATCCTGCTGTGCATTTGGATGCATTACACTGCATTTCACCCGCAGAATTTTTGTTACAAATGCAGTAGGAGATACAAAACAAGGCACAAAAATAGGGCAGATGTTGGAAATGTTTCTTGCAAGCAGAGAAAAATGCTGTAGGGAAATTATTTAGGTGCAAGAGAAGACTTCTATTGTCATGTTTTTCAGGATATACTGTGGGAGCACAAGGATAGAAACTCAAATTCAGAGACAGCACAAGTTCCACTGGAATAGAACGCTAATTAACCAATTAGCTTACCATGAATCATTCAACATAATTTAGACAAGTATCTTGAAGGGGCATATATTGCATAAGGGTGCTTTCCTGTGCCTTTTCCCACTTCGTGCCTAGAAAACTCAACAGAACACCATATTGACAGGAAATTATTTGACAAAACAACTTCTGATTATTTTGGTTGCAGCTGGTTGCAAGCACTGCAAAGCAGGCATATTCTTACAGAATTTTTCAACAGATAAATTGTTATTCTAACTGCATGTTCATATATTTTAAAAATTTGCTTTCTGCTCTTCCAAGAAATCTCATTCCCAACTATATCTGTGTAACAGAATCAGGCTGAAAGCAATTAGATGTTGCCAACCACCTGGTCTGCTAACAGGCTGATTAACACTAGATACAAACCTAAGCCACTTCTTAATGTTCCTTAGCAGAAACAAAAGTTGTGTGGACCAAATAACCTCTGCCAATCAATCAGCATGGCTGGCCATTGCACAAAAACTTCAAAGACTTTTGTATTATGGAAAACTATTATTGTGCTTCCCATATAATTGGGATGCATGGAATGACCTGGTGGGTGACACCATGGTACGAACAGAATCAAAAAATTACTCGCTAAAATACATAGCAATTTCATTTCTGAGCTAGCCTGCTGTTAGCCCAACAGTCCTGTTGTTAAGAAAGCTGTGCTCCAACTCAGAAGAGGGCTCCCAAAACCTGATTCATTCAAACAATAGCCTTATGCAGTTTCTGTTTGTCACCCTCAGTACCAGAGAGAAATAATCTTGTGCTCCATTTGAAAGGCAGATTATGGCCTGACCACGTGCTGGTCTTTTGGATGAAACCAGGGCATACCATGACAAGAAAAAAAAAAAAAAAAAAAAGAAATACAGTATTTGAAAAATCGGTGGCAATGAAAGAATTGCTGGAAAATCTCCATGTAACTTTTATTTTAATTTAAGCATATTGTTCTTGATTCCTTATATCCATAGCTGATAATTAAAAAGAAGTCTGTTGGGAAAGCTTATATATATGCACACTTGAAAGACTGTCAGGTTTAAAAGAAAAGTTTGAGTTATAATGCTCCATCTAGGTAAACAGGTGATTAAGTTCAGCAGTTTCAAGTTCCAGATTTATCATTTATTCATGGAGAAACATCTTGAAATCACATACAAACAAAATCCCCCTCTCAAATAAATAAATGGAAACACATGATAAAATATGAAAATACAGCAGTGCTATCCTTTGCTCTAGTGCATTTATTACAGAAGTGAAACTCTTGGCGAGAATTCCTTGAAGAGATATGAGTCAAGAAGCCATTTAGCCACATCAGCAGACAGCAGTGCTCACAGTGATAGAGCCTGGCTTTACACTGGACTTCCAGAACACCAGTACAGGGCCATATTAATGCCTTCCACGTGGGAAACGCCTTGTGTGCCAGGGGAAAGCCAGTAGACTTGGCACATGTCTCTGAGCCCGAGAAGGCAAACACTCAACATTCATATTATCCCTGTAGGAAAGAATATGGCAAACCATCTTTCACTGATGCTTTACACACAGATGACAATAGACAAAATCAAAACAATTTTTTTCTTTTACAGTTAGCCTTACAATGCCTTTAGAGTTCTTATCTTCAAAGTGCACATTATGCTGTAAACCACTAACTGCTAAACATCAAGTCTTAAAGAATATGCAGTCTAATACTTGCTAGCAAGATGAGGCAGCAGTGGAAGAGAAAGCGTGAAAGATAATGATTAACATCTTAATTATTTGAACGCAAAGTCCATAAAGCATGGAGTGCTTTAATTAGTTGACAGAAGAAATAGAAAACCTTCACTCAGGAAATTTCCACTCTGTTGTTCTGTGGTAAACAAATAATGTTGATCTCTCTCTTCAAAGGTTCCAGCTCTAGATGTGTGTGTGTATGTATATATACACAGCCAGATTATTTCTGCTTGAACAAATATTGATTCTGTGCTGTGAATTGTCACTCAGAGTAGAAACTCTGCAGAGAATGGTGCATTAATAGACCCCAGCAAGCTGGCATGCAGAATAATTGTATCCTGTTTCTTAGCATATTATCTCTTTTTCACCAAATGCCATGGCTTGGGAGCCTTTGTCAGCCTGTTATTAAATAAGTACTTCTAATCAAGGAATCACAAATGAGTTTGCACAAACAGCTTAGCCATACTTCTTTCTTCTAGGGTGCAAAGAATATATTTCATAATCAATTTACCACATAGACATCCCTTGGCAAGCAGAAGGAATGGCATTTTCCCCGCTCCTTTGTAGAAGCCACAGGGATTAGCATAACTACATCAGCAAAGCAAGGGTCATGGCAAAGTTATAATGTGAAATGACAAAGTTACAGTGTGAGAGAAGGATAAGCTGTGTAAGCTGTGTTACCACTGTGGGTATCTCTGTGCTGTAGCTGAAACTGCTTTGGTCACAAAAAAATAGTGAGATGCAGAAGAAGGAAGGGAAAGGTTAGGAAGAAAGAGAAGCCAAGAAAGTCTCATAGCATTCAGGTCTCCGTTAATTTTACCTTTATTAAATGAAGGCATAACACCCAAACACACAGCAATCTTCTTTCCCGCTGGGGATATAAAGAACAGGAAAGATGGGGTTCACTTCAACTAGCATAAATAAACAGAAAATATGAGAAATATGAGAACAGAGGACAGAATTCTACTTTTTCAGATTTGCAAACTATTAGCAATATTCTTACTGGGTTTTTTAAATTAGATCAGTCAGTACTCGTCTGAAGGAATAATGAACATTCTGTGAACATGATGTGTGTTTAGTTGGCCTCCTCCTTCACAAAAAAATTTGACAGCTGTACTTCAAGATGGATGCTGTGGAAGTGTCAATTATTTCTAATCACATAAGACTTAAATGAGTAAAATTTTACTTGTCCCTTTGTTTTTTCAAGAGTCCTTCCACAGCTTTTACTAGAATCTTTCTGGCTTCTTAAAGCAAAATTAAATGTGTTTTACAAAGAAGTTGACTGCAAGTGCTAGGAAAAAAAAAATTAGGTCAATGTTGAATTGACTCTTGAAATTTGTTCTATGCTGTTGATAAGTAACTGTGGGCTTTTTCATACAGTCTGCTTTTTTTATTTTGTTAAGAAAAGAATTTGAAATGTTTTGATGTTGAAGAATCACTATTTCAATACTGAGTTGTCTATCCTTTTATGTAATTTTGTGGAAGAAACATGAACCTCCTGGTGAGTTATACTAAAAGAAAATGCCAACTGAAGTTACTGAAAACAAAATCTATCTTACTCTCATTTTTCTGAGGCTAATATGCTATAGAGGCTACAATGTAAGGTTAAATAATATAGCAAAGGAAAGGAATGAAAAAAAAGGAAAAAATTCAATATTTTCCAAATAAAACTGAAGGCAACCCACTTAAATGTAAGATCCAAGAGGAGGAAGCTTTTCATTGATTTACTGCATTTGCATATCTGTCAGGTTTAAGCTTCCTAAAGTTCCCTAGCTAAAATATTATCCAATTGTGCTACCAGGAAAGATATGGCAGCTTTTAAAAATTAAACTGTCACTTTATTTCTGTGTAGTTTCTCCCCTCAGTGACTGAATATCCAAACTATGACTTCAGTTTTGGGGGTGGGGACGAGGGTGAAAATCTGTCTTTTTAACAGCTGCTAAATTTCATTTCAATATGTAGCCAAGCATTTTTTCCAGGGTAAGATAAGTATTTTTTTAGAAATTACTTTACATAACAATGTATGTTATGCATTCCATGAATCAATTCAAGCTCTATTTTGATAACTCATTAAAAGATGTTTTTAGATCTATACATTTAAAAAAACCCTCAAATGGTAATAGTAATAATCACCAGCTTATCTTACCTTTCTAATGTATAAATTAAGAATTACAATGTTTAAAGGGGAAAAAAAGAAAGTGGTTTTAATCTGAATAGAATATGATCCTCAATGGAATGGGTATGTACAGGAGTATCATTTACTTCTGTTTCAAAGTCATCATGACCACCAAGATTCACACCAGGACTGCATGAAAGGGCGGTGACCACTAAGGCTTAGCAGCTGTAAAAAAGTCCCCACACAATGTAAAGCACCAAAGCAAACCACAGAAGATTAAGCAAAAGGTCAAGTCTCCAACAAACTCATATTCAGTATAACACAAAGCAACAGAAATTGTTCTCAAAAGGTTCAGCAATCAATGATGGAAAACATACCTGCTTACCTGGAATTTCTCTGACTTTTCTCACAAAACTCAAAATTTCAGAGCTCAAAATCCCTTGAGCATGTGAAAATCTCCACTGTGTAGTCAGTGAACACAATGATTATTGTGTCACAGACAGACTTTTCACAAGCTCAAGGAGAGCTTCCCACATTCAGTTCATACAGGTTAGGAGATGCTCAGCTGGCAAAGCTCCTTCCACTACTGCCATGCTAATCTTTAATGTCTGTATTTTCCTCCTCGAGTGTCTGTTATTCTCATCAGTCTCTTTGCTTTGGATTCCCTGGCTACTTGGCCCAACACCAGGCCACCCTAGCTGTCCCTGTGTTCATTATTAAAAATGAGTAGGGGAGTGTGATGTGACAAAGTTGTATCTCCTACCTGGCCTTACAGTGTAATCAGCTGGGGTGGGAGATGTGGTGCAGATGCTCCTTCTTCCACCTTCAGCAACATTCTTTCATTTAGTAGAGACAAAATTGATTAAATTATGGATAGATTCAAAGAGACAGCAGATTCATTTTTCACTGGGAAGAACAATAAGTTACTATATTGTTTATTTTCTGATTTCTCAGGAGGCAAAAAATACCTACTTTCATAACTATAACAATTCAAGGGGGAAAAAAAACCCCTCAGTCCTGTCTGAGGTTTTACAGCACAACCAAAATGCGTACAAATGCCTAAAGAGGATTAACAAAATAGGATGGACAGGTGAAGATCTGTGGTTAGTAAGTCAATATTAGAGAATGGCCCCTCAAAACCACCCAAAAACTTAAGCAGAATTGATGCTGTGCTTGCATACATCACTATTTTCCACTGCCAGCTACCTATTATGTGGAAGGGCAGGGCATCATTACAAAAAACATCTTTTCCATAATTTTGATGCCAGCTATATTCCACTAAAGGCAGAAGAGGTGGAAACCCACAGAGTGAAACTTTTTAGTGAGGTGGCTGCTGGATGCTTAACACCCAAAAAGACACTGCTTTTCTTAAGGGTCAGAAAAGTATGCTTAAAAAGAAGATATTAATGAGAAATTGCACCAGGATGGAAGCAAGAGAGAGGCTGGAAAACAAAGGTGCATCATAAAGACTGAAGATGTGAGCAAAGACATGCTTTTCAATCTGTAGCAAGCCCTTCACTAAATTACAAGTGCTTGGGCCATTCTTCACACGTCTCAACACCACATGTTCCCACACTCTTAGCTTTTGATTTGAAATACAACTTTCACATTTTCTTAATGTCGAGTAGCTATTGCTTTAGGCAAAGTAGTACTTAACAGTATTCTTGAGCATGTGAAATTTAGGGTGAGGGGAGAAATCATCTCAATTTTTTAAAATTTCCAGCCCTGTTTAGAGTAAACATCAGTTGTCTCATCAGCTGCTATTATGACAAAGAATGTACTCCAAGTGCACAGATGTGGATCCTGGAAACAAATTAGGCCTAAAAGATTTTTTCTTCTTCTTTTCATAAAAAGAACTAAAAGGCTGAATTATGCACTGATTTTAATAACGAACAATATTGGATGACATTTTTTACTTGACGAAGTGAAATTTCATCCCAACTGTTATTATTTTAGCCTGTGGTTTTTCAAAAGCATTAACCCATTAGTAACTCCTAGATCTTCAAGCTGAATTAAGGTGTGAGAGAACATAAGTATGACTTGATTGAATGAATACTTCCATCACACCCTCTGAGGAATTTAAAAGGACTGGAATTCTCAAAAGCATGTTGTGCAGATTATTTGATTTGCTGCAATTGTTTACACCTAAACTGTGTGGAGGAAAATGAAGTGCTATGGTCAGCCTTAAAAACTTATGTAGATTGACAGCTGGATATCACAGCCTGATCTCCTTCCCATTCTGAGGCAATAATTATTTTCTGAACATACTCGAGATACTGCTTTAAATCTGAGACAATAGCCAACACTAATTCCTGCATATAGGAAATGAAAATATTTATAGCAGGTATCACAGAGGTAAAAGACTCATATAAATCATGGTTTTTTCCATTTTTGCCCAGGAAGATTTGGCCAATCCTTCACTCCTTTCTCACCTACAGTTTGTTAATTGCTCACCTGTATCAGCAGCACCAAAACCAATAGAAATTTAAAGACTCTTATTCATGAAAATCCCACAAATTTGCTAGTTCTTCTGCTCTACTCAGATCCTTTTATCTCTGGGGCTCAAACACTGGATTTGTTCATATTGAAGTATGTGGCATTTATCAGGGACAGCAAGGCTTACACATACCAGTATTCTCTATGGGAAATCCACATACGAGGTTTGTCTCTGAACAGTGTTTGAAAAGCCGAGCAAACTGATCAAAGCCTGATGAATATCAGAGCATAAAAGCAAAGCAGCAGAAAGGAGGGGAAAATACACAGAGGGTGTGGAAGCAGGAGGAGAAATTAAATGCAAGTACATCCCAACCTGCATCTCCTAAATTTATAAGTTTGCAATCTTATAATAAAAAGAATTAATATTTGATTATTATTGTTATAATCATAAATATAGCAATAAAACATTCTAAAATAACAATAAAATTAAAGATAATACCTTCAATAATAGTATCATTAGCAATAGATTCAACAGTAACTGGGTCTCTTATCTCAACCCAGGTGAGAAGAAAACAGTGTGTTAATGATTTCACAGCTTTGAATTAGTAAATGCAAGTCCTGTACTCTTCTACATCTCTGCATAGAGATTGTGCTGCTATAAGAATTTTACTTACTGCAGGTTAGAGACAAGATGTCATAAAAAAATCACTACTTTTCACTGATCTTCCTTTCTGACCACCTCACAGATATGGCCCAGTATTCCTAAAGCAGCTAGAACTGCCTAAATTGTCTGTTAAGATGAGCTATTCTTATGCCTTTTGCTATGACAAACAGATTTGCAATCAAAACAGAGCTGCTTATTCATGAAAAGCAGGAAATCATTCTTTATCTGTCTGTTTTGCTTGGGCTTGGACATAACTGATGAATAAATGCATTTCCTGAATGAATAGTTACCTACTGTTTGACTACAGTCAATGATTATATCCATAATATTAAAGTAATTCATAAATAAAGATCCTTATATAACTATTATGTATTATATGCATTTTATAAAGTTCAAGCATGAAAAGTATGGTCACACTAGGTATTGCAGTCCCTGTTACTGTATCTCAATTCCTACAGCAACAAGGAAAAGATATATAAAATAATGTGTTTACAGGATATTTCTCATTCCAGAGCAGGATGCAACCAGGGTTTTTGAAGCTTTTCTATCTGCCAAAATCAGGCAAATCTATGAATTAAAATTTTCCATATTTCTTAAATATTTCTTTTTCACACATTCCTTTCCCCAAGTAAGGCACAATTAAGCCAATTATTGTTGAAAAAGGTATAGCTCTCAATAACATTGGGCATGGCTTCCCTAAATGGCATTCTTCTATAAGCTGACCTCTCTATATTTCAAAATATTCTGAGTATTCGGTCTAACTAGATGTTTATTTACAGAAATGCACTGTGTAGCAATCTTTGCTTATCACATCAATGAAAATTTTGGGACATTGGAGGAATCATTGAATCAAGAATACTCATAAGAAAAACTCATATTTTGAAATATTTTAAATGCCTTGAATGTGAAATAGCACAGTCCTTATATGTTCTTTTTAGTCATTTGGTGGCAGTATTTGCAAAGCATATTCAAAGATTTTCTGCTACTTGAAAAAACCATCTTTAACTCTTTACTCAGCACTCACACTATAAAATTCACACTTGTTCTGCCTGATAAAGCTGTATTTTATACCAGTAAATTTAAAAAAGAGTAAAATACAAATGGTTTTGTGCCCAGTAGTCTCAAGGACTGACCTTAACCACAATTTCTTTGAGTTCTGTTAGATTGATTTAAAGATGGTGTATTGTAAAACTGGCTAAATAGAAACACCTTCTTGAGAGGTCACAACTCCCAGTGTTACACCACTCCTTCTCTTGTTGCTTCTGCAGATCCAGCATCAAACACAACTTGTCCTCCACTTCCCCGGGGGTCTCCTTCCCACCCCTGTTCTCCTCACACACCAAAGCAAAAAGCTGTCCCTGCTGAGATGTGCTTAACTACAGCATTTCCCATTTTCAGGAGCATCTGTGTTTTCAGTATCTTTTTTTTTCCCCTGCAAACGATTTCAGAACTTTACAGGAAACAAATCCAATGTTACTTTGAAATTCAAAATTATCAACACATCCTTGGCCGTTGCCCATATCAGGTATGCATATGCACATTACAATTATAGGCATATATAGGTAAATGTTTGTATAAAATTCTAACACTTTTTTAATCCAGAGCAATAAGAAGTTGCTAGCAAAATTTATGAACTGCTATAATAAAACCAGGTTTTGGCAAACTGATATAAAATAATGTCAACTAGAGCTTGACTAGATCGAATTTATTCCAACTCACAAAATTCAAATTTAAATATGTCCCAGTTTCTCCAAGTCTCACTGAGAACTCTTCCAAGTTCAAGTTGACAGCTTTCCCATTCCTGTGTGATGAAACATATCTATAGATTCACCTAAACTATGAGAAAAATTCCAGTATAACTTACTATAAGTTTATGAAGTCTCTGTTAAAGCAGAAAAAACTGCAAAGGTCAAAAGTCATAGCATTTTAGTTTTACCAGCAGATGGTCCAATATGTAAACATTCACCCTAACAAAAACAAAGCCTCATAACCTTTTGAGTCTAAAAAGATACTAGTAAAGCTATTGCAGAGCAATAACACGAATCTTTTTCACAACAGGGTTCTTTTTCAACAAACCACATATTTAGCACTATAATATAACTACAGCATTATAATACCAGAATAGATTATAACAGTTTGTTGTTTTATTGCGGAAGAAAACTGTGGCACTCTCCCAACTTAAATAAAACACTTCCAGCTTCGGTTACACTTGTTACTGCATATCAATACTAGTCCAAATTTTAAAAAGAAAGTAGAAATTTCAACACAAGAAAAAGAGGAGCTGCAAACAACTAAGGAACAATATCTCTGCCCCTCACCTTTTACAGAGGTTGAGAACCTGTAGCAATTGTTAATGATGATCATTCCTGCTTCTCAATAAGTAAGGCCCTCGAGAACAGCTGCACTACCTTAAGAAAAGCTCCACTATCATCATTATCTTCATGTAAAGAACTGAATAACACCCACTGAACATTGAATTCCATTTTTATTTTCACAAATTAATTTTACTTCATTAGTTAAGGATAACCCAAGGGTTTTAAACAGGCATTATAAAATATGTAATATTTCACCTTAGCACTAAGAAGAGATGAAACAATATAGAACAAGAAAAAAGTTTATGTGAGAAATATATACTAAGACACATTTCAGATGCACTAATGTATATTTCAGTGTAATCTGAATTATATAAATTCCTCACAGACTTCTAGATTCTTGGAGAAAAACATGCCAACCTTCTGATATCTACACGAAGCATTTTGATGGACATACTCTTTGAGTGCAGAGCCACCCATATTAGACTAGTAAAACATCTAAATACAAAGTTTAAAACCTCTAGGCTAAAACTAATTGATGTAGAAAAAAAACAAACAAACCAAACTGAGTATTCAATCACATATGAATGGATTAAAAATGAAACTAGCCAAAATGTACTTAGTTTTGTGCTATTCATTAAATAAAAAACAATGACAAATCTTGAAAAATATTTCTCTGACTAGATAAACTGAAATGCATGGAGCATTTTACTAAATGTTGTTTTGTTTATTAGAAATAAAGAAAAAAATTTTAAGCACTCTACTGATTTTCAAGACTTTATGAAAAATACAAATATTTCATGAAGCGTGAAAGTTTTTTCCTCAGAATCAGCACTCCTCAGATCACAGGATAATAGGGGTTGGAAAGACCTCAGGACACCTCTACTCCAAACTTATGCTCAACACACACTTTAAAATACTTTAAACAGAGCACATGACAGCATACCTTCCTGTAGGGATATTGGCAGTATTCAAAACTCAGCTGCAGAAACATGTCCTGAGAGGAGCAGCTCTTCAGCTAAAAGCTTGTTCTACACCAAGAACAGCCATACTTGCACTAGCACCACTCACAGCACCTGATGGGGGAAGTCACTCTACAGGGAAAGGGAGTGGGGGAGTAAAAGAAATAGGAGCCCTGGACATTCTTAATGCAGCTCTCTACGGAGTCTAGTTCAAACCGAAAACAGTACATATTTATGTGTCACTTAGGCAATTATAAGGGGAGGGCATGAACATTAAAATACCCCAAACTTGTAAGCAGCCTATATAGCCCCTCTATGAAGCTTAATTCTAACAGCGTTGCTGAAAGTAAACTACATTTCATTCAAATTCTTAAGATGCAATTCTAAGGTATTATTTAGTTTACCAGCATCATTTTCTATTGCGTTTAAAAAAAAAAAAATCTCCATAATACTGTATAGAAACATAGATATTTTAATTTTTCATTTTGAAAAGTCATGCGCATATCAAAGGAGAAAATGAGGTATTTTAAATGACATGTTTATTGAAGTCAGCAACTGCTCTTCTTACAGGATTTCCCACTGTGCATATATTGCACACTTCTCTTAAGTAGACTAATTATCTGAGCCCAGGTTTTTTTGAACAAAGTGGTCACCAGAGGAAAGAGTGAGGACATGAAAGTGCCATCATCATTACACTTAGTCAAAAAAAAGGGAAAATGATTTACAGTTCTCTTTTTCTATGCTAAAAAGCAACAGAGCAAAGTATCCTTCAAATAGAAGTGTAGGTCAAAGAATTCAAATTAATTTATTTCTAGGAAATTAATATTTTCCTCAAATCTGTAGCATTTCAGATGTTTGATATCACCACAGAATTTAAGTATTAGAAGTAGAAGCCTTTAATTACATTTTGTCATTAAAATGCCCTTAAATTTTTACTATTTCTTCACGTATTCTTGTGTTGTGTTTTGCATCATAGACATACTACGAGGGCATTTGCAGTTTGCTTTAGTAGGTAAAAAATAAAATGGCAATGGAATGACACTGTCACTGAAATATCATCTACTCTGAAATATTGTTTTTATTATGATGCTTTAATTTTATTCTGAATGCAATCTGTTTTAATGTTTCTATCATCTCAGTTTCCAAGAAACAGATATAAATGTGAAGGTAAGCTCAAGACGAGGAACTACCGCACCTGGAGTGGTGCTTAAAAGCAATTGACTATAAAGAATTGAAAAGATGCGAAGTTTAACACAACATTTTTCTTATTTTCATGAACTAGTCAAGATTATTCACACACACTTAGAAACAGTGACTACTTCAAGAACTGAGCAGGAGTTACTTCTCTGGGAAAAAACAGCTCCGTGAGCAACCACGTCCCCTCTCACTGGAATAGGTGGCACTTACCTGGAAGAAAGTTGTTGTTAATGGTGTCTTGATCCCACAAGCACGACCTTTGGGTGCAGCTGAGGAAGCACAGCCACTGGCCTCTTAAAGGAAGCTGTCCTGCTTGTCTCTCCTCAGTCTCCAAGTAGCTTCAAGTTGTTTTTAACCTCCTCTTCAAATCTTTCCAGAAGAGCCTTGGCTACCTACCTCTCCATGAGGATTAAACAAACCAGAACCTAAATGACTAAAACACCACACGAAGCCAAATATAATCAAAGAAATCTCCTTTATATGTAACTACCGTCACAGGCACCTGGGAAGAGGTTGCCATAAGTAGTGGCAGCTGTGTAAGTAGGAGGGGTCAGTATGGCTGTTGAAAGAGAATCTGGCTCCTAATTCTGAAAACCTGGCAGTTACTTGTCCCAGAGAAGTGCTAACAGGCCAGTTGATGGCCAGATGGAAAAAGTTAGGAGACAATCTAGCAGACTGACACAGGCAGCTTATGATTTAATACTAGCACATGGAAGCCCATCAAAATGGTTCCAAATGGGGTCTTTTTTTTGTTCTATTCCTATTGTTTTGGCAAAGTCTTTATGTCACAGTAACGTAGGTGTTTCTCCTCACCATTTGCCTCTTGCTGAGGGCCGTCTACTGCACGATGGCCTTGTGGTCTCTAGTGCTGCAGGACATCTGGAGCAGTACTGCCTTGCTGAATTTTTTCCATGGATGTCTGAACTAGGCCTGTCTCCATGTAGTGCCAGTGAACTCTTCATCTTCTAAAGATTGCTAACAGGCAGGAAAAGCAGTTCTGAGCATGCTGCCAGCATATAAAAGAAAATATATTTGGAAACTTAGCACCATAAGAAAGAAACTAGTAAATAGATTGCTATTGTTCTAAAAGAGACGGCAATCTATATGGCAGATGGCAAGAAAAATGGGTGGAAGTAGATGCAATTTTTAGAGTGATATACCTAAAATATTCCAAGTTTATTTACGGCACACCAAGGGAAAAGAATGCACATCCAAAACTCATAGAAGCTATATGGGTTTTTGTTTAGGAAGAGGAATGCGATCTGCCATGTTGGCAGTGTAGCATGATAGATCTTGCTACAGTGGCTCTGACAGTGCACTCAGAGTTTATTTTGGTTTAGAGTTAGATTTCTGTGGTTTATGCATGAGTTTAATAGTACAATTTAAAATCTTCCTTTTTAATTCTAGGCAAACTTGATTGTATTACTGCACAGTGTTTGCCTCCTATATTGGAAGAGAGATCCATTCCTTAAAGGAGGATGACTACACATATAAGCCATTACAATAAGAAACAGGGGGTCAAAGTGGTCTGAAAAGTAGCAAAGGACAAGCCGTTGTAGCATTGCCCAAGACTGATCCTGTCTCTGGAGGGATGATCCTTAATGATCATAATTAGAAAAAATGTTCCTTCAAGAATAAAGTAAGAAAGAATTAAAGAATTGTAATATCTTGAATTATGAAAGAGTATTTCCAGCTTTACCAAGTTAGGGTTCAAGTTTTAGAGCCATATATTACACAGAGAATAGAATATGAATTTTATTATGATAACAAAATACTGTCTACAGTTTGGATAATTAGTGAAACAATTTGACAATACTCTGAAAGGAAAGACTCAGAATCGGCACACATAAACTAAAGAGAAGCTGAAAGATTTTAAAAAACGAGATCATTATGATTATCAGAAAAGGATAGTTTTCTGTTTTCTGCATATTCTCAAGCCCACAGACTTTAAAAGCATAGCATTTCCATACTTCAGATGATTAGAACAGTGTTGAACCTGTAACTGGTATCAATAAACCCACACCAAAAAGTCAGCCAGGACTGAATCATTTACTGAGACCAATTTCTCTTATTTAACGGCTTTTATTTCCACAACTGCTACTATATTTTGCTGCTATTTTCCCCTACAACACTAATTTTAAAAAGTGGTACCTAGGAGCGGAAAGGAAAGATAAGAAAAGCAGATGGCTTTGAAAATTAAAGGGTAGCTTATAAAATATAGACAAGGCAAGCAGCACAGGGAAAAAATATGACTGAGTTTAAAAGAGGAATCTATAACTGAAAGGACTCTAGAAAAAGGAGCAGGGAATGATTACAAATAGGAACATAAGGGAACAGCCGAAATAAATCAGATAAACCATTCTCATGGTCAGGATAATAACAGGATTTGCTATCAGATGAGGTGTCTCAGCTGAAAATTTAATTTCATTACAATTAAATTTTATTTAATTTTTCAGATTAGAAGTCTAATAAATTTCAATGGGTGCTCTTTTTTAGAGTTCTTTTGATCAGTGCTTTTTATACACTCATATAAAATCAAAACCTAAAATGAATTCTTTTGGTGTAATTAAAAATAAAGGCATGATACTCAAAACAATCTTTTTTTCCACCCCTCTACCCCCCCCAACTCTAATCTTTAGCTACCTGTAGGATAGAAATTATCAACAATCACTGCCTAGTATAGATTTTTGTTTTTCATGTGCGGTTGAATACCTCATTCTCCCAACTAAATTGTCTGTTCAGCAGGAACAGTAATTTACAGCTACAATTTCATAAATATTTCCGGATTATCTTTCCTGATAAATCATTTATATATTGAATACCAAACGGTGACAAGATACATAACTCACATTCACCTTAAATCTTTTATTCCAGTGCAGGTATAACATATTGGCATAGCTATTAAAATAGACTACTGCAGAATTTAACTAACTTTTGTGAAGGCATAAAAGATCCTTTAATGAAAATATTCTCTCTGGTTTTGGATTTTTTTCCAGATCTTTCTGGAGAAAACAGTTGTTTATTTTTTCCTAAGTAAAGCAAATTAATGTCTAAGGTTTTCAACAACTCAGATAAGGGTTAAGCTTGTTTTCAAAAAAGAAAGCTTCTAATTAACTTTCTAACATAATTTACTTCACATTTATTCCATGAGTACTGGAAGTTTGAACATGTTTTAGTTTTGTTTTAGTACATGAGATTAGAAGGTCTTAAGGAAGGATTTGTATCGTGCTGAAGCAGTAAATGACAAATTATCCTTTTCCTTTTAATAGTACTGTATCCTTTTTTCGTGTTTGGCGTTGATCTGAAGGAAAGATTTTAAATGCTCTGACTATTCCTGCTGTCTAATCAGCTGCCCTTATAGTATGACTCAAAATCTGACTACTACTGAGGCATTTGTCCTTCACCCAAATCATTCACTAGATGACACTCTTGTATTACAGTACGTCCTCTTGGTATGCAAGACATCAAACTGACTTCTTATAAATCAGAACACAAATTTTAATGAAAATAACTAAGGAAAATGATTTCTATTTTCATGAAATTCTTTTTAGAGAACAATTCAGACTTATAAGCAAATATAAAAACAATTTTGAAAATATTTTAACACAGCAGCTACTACTAGAAAGCTGTCTTAAAGCAACTGTACATTTGCCTGAAGCGGAGATGCTGTGCTCAAGAAAAGAAAAAGAAACAAGAAATTTTCCTCATTTTTTTTCCCTATTGAATTATTGCACATATTTCTTTTTAGATTCAAAGTATAGTAACAGATTTTGCAAGATCGAGTTACTATTTTTGTATATGGCCTGAAGTAAAAAACGAAGAACAAATTAGAAGAAACTTCTTTCAATCATGGACATTCCTTTCACCTAATTATATTGGAAGACTGAAGCAATGAATCCTGTTATTTTTTTTTTCTCTTTTGTACCCTGAGAGGTTGGGATGCAAAAGATTTTTCCAGTAACTTGCAAGGACACCTTCAACACAAATGTGCACTAAAAGCTTTTATCAATTCCAAATGTGTTTGTCCAGTCACTGGTCCAGTCTCCCTACATGTTGCCATATGTGAAAACGTAGAAGAACAGATCCATCATACTTTATTCCCCCACATGAAGAAGGGTTATGAAAATAGGAACAGCAAGTGCTGTTCATGTGATATTAGAACACATGAGAATATAGTGGTCCTCTACATTTGTAGCACGTGTACAATCTGCAAAAATATTCCATGTGTTACCCACTGTTCTAGACCTCGTCTAGCACAGACAGTGAAAGTGGTCTACTGTAGAATCTACTGTGAAGATTGTTACCATATCTCAGTGAGGGATATCAGCAATTTATACCTGTAGGGATAGTATCACCTGCATATAGTGCCCTTAATCTGGGAGTTTAAGACCATGCATTTTACTCTGTCAAATAAATCTGCTCTAAAATTTCCCACCTGCAGAGAAGATCATGTTAAACAAAGTTTAGACCTTTGTTTTCTTTGTACAATGTTTGTAAGTATACACGAGCATAATTTTTTGGTACTATAATTCTTTCTCTTAAGATATACGTGAGATGCCATTGCTTTCTCAGAGTGGCTGAAGTATGGGCCATTTACTTAAGAGTTGGACTCAATGGTCCTTGTGGGTCCCTTCCAATTCAGAATATTCGGTGAATCTGTGAAAATCTTTCAGGAAAGTAATTTACATGTATGCTTCCATGAAGACTAAACTTCCTTTTTGCACTACAATATGTACAGTTTTCTAACAGAAAAAATGCACGTAGTTGTCCTAGTTCCAGACAGGACAGAGTGAAATTTTTGTTCTAGACATGAGGGAGCAAATGTTCTAGACATTGTTCTAGACAGAGTGAATTTTTTGTTCTAGACATGAGGGGCCAGAGCTTGGAGCCAGGTAGGCATGGCCAGGTTGTTATTTTACACCACGTCAGGTCATTCCAGGGGCGGGGGTAAGGGACACTTACTTCTGAGAAGGCCATGGTGGGTGAGGGAAGCTGTTTGCCAATGTCACCTGAGGTCTGCAGTGAGCATTTTTGCATGTGAATCACCTTCTCTTTTTATATATTCTGCTACTAATAATGTCGCTGTTACTGTTCCTTGTATCTCATTTCTGTTTCCAGTAAATTGTTCTTACCTCAACCCATGACCTCTGCCTTTTGTGCTTTCTGTCCCAGGAGGGGAGGGGCTCGTGGGTTTTTTGGGTTTTTAGTGGTAGTACTAATTTGGGGAATACCATTTCTAAACCACAAAATTAGGGTAGAAATATTTTAGTTGTCCAAGTTATACGAAGTTGCAAGAAATTCATTTGAAGCATTTCCCAAGTTATCTACTACCTTGTAAATGTTTCCAGCTCATGATGTAACATGAGATGTGTGACCTACGTAAAAAAAAATCTTAAATCAAGGATTGGATTCAATGTTTTAAAATATCTGTGGTTTTCAAAACACAGATTAATATTTTAATTAAAATAAATTAATATTATTAGTGATTTTTAGTCAATAAAGCCTCAATTCAGATGCCTTAAAGTGATATTTGTCCTTCTAAATATTTTAGGGGATTTTTTCCTCTTCTAAGCATGTCATCCACTACATGCACTTCTGCAGATCTGTTGTCAACATCATTGCTGAAATGCCTCAATCTATTTTCCACCTACTGAAAGCTGGTCCTCTTATCCTTCATTCCTGGTGGACAATTACATACTGTCAAAAAAAAGCAGCAAAACCTTCTGCAGAAAGGTATTTGACAGTTGTGTGGGAAAACTGAAAACATTAAACCCAGTAAAAGGAGAGACACAGATGGCAGGAGAAGCAGCTGGAAGCATGATTCATTTCTGCTGCTTTGTTAGGTCAATTAGGTTATGTGAGTATGTGCCAGGTAATAAGCTTTTTTCCTGAGCCTCTGCAGCTTTCAATCAACAATCTTCCTCCAAGCTAGTTAATTATATATGTCAAGGATGTACGATTTTAAAGACAGCTCTCAGGTTGATGGTGCAAGCAGCTGTCTCAGTGATTCAGAAACCAGCAAAAATGTTGCTGATAACTAGGCACTAGAAATGGCCCACACTAAATCTGCTATTAAAGTGAAAGTCTGTAGCACCAAACTGTGAGAAAGACAAGCTGATATATATCTACATTTATTGAGAAGAGGAGGATAAAACCAGGAATATTTTAAAGCTATTAAGAAAACCAGCAGAGAAGATAACCCAGGTATCTTATCTTTAGATTTCATTGTCTGCAGCAAGTCAGCAGTTTGAGACAAAACCACTACTGACAGGTCTCACAATCAGTTTTGGGCTTCTATATTAAATTACTCTGCTCTATAAAGTGTTGATTGCTTAAGACATATAGTTTGCTAACTAAGACTTAGTAATTTCCTAATTACACTTCCCCTGCACTGGTTCACACTTATGCAGCAGGAGAGAGAGCAGCCAAACAGTCATGAAAAATCATAGACATTTTCACAATTAAAACAATTTAAACATACAACAGTAATTTATTGTGCATACGAACATGGAACGTCACATCTTATAATGAGTTGTAGTCAATGCTGTGAATTTTAAATGCTACATGATGATGAATACCTAAAGAAAGATGGAGAAGGACTTTTCACAAGGGCATGTAGTGACAGGAAAGGAGGAATGGCTTCAAACAGAAAGAGAGTAGGTTTAGATAAGATATGAGGAAGAAATTCTTTATTTTGAGGGTGGTGAGGCACTGGCACAGGTTGCCCAGAGAAGTTCTGTATGCTCCATCCCTGCAAGTGTTTAAGACCTGGTTGGACAGAGCTCTGAGCAACCTGGTCTAGTAAAAGTTGTCCCTTGAAACTAGATGGTCTTTAAAGTCCTTTCGAACGCAGGCCATTCTATGATTCTATGACAAAATTCCTAGCAATACATTTCCTACTGGATTATGTTTTTCTGAGAATTTCAAACAGAATTTAGATGTAAATCGGTGTTCATTCCTTCATTATGTCATTTCGAAGCTAAAAATCTTTACATATGTGACTCCCTGAGCAGCTCTTCAGGCACTAAAAAGCTGCCCCAGGAAAAAACAAGATTATTAAATGAAGGTTTACAGTTTTATCACAGCTAAGTTTCTGTATTTCAAAAAAAAAGCCGAGTAATGATATGGAACTAAATCCATAATGCCCAAGTTCTACAAGAGCATAGCATCTGTAACTCTGCATGCACTCAGAACCAGATTTATTTAATTTCTATGTTTGCATAGTCAGCTAAGAGATGCAAGATGGAAAAAAGCACATCTGGTACTTTTTTGGAATGGTATACTGACCACTAATCTGCCAACCTTGAAGTCAGCAACATTTTATGAGTTGTAAAGAGAAATTCACCTCATGAATTCTTAGGCTGCTCTGAAATAGTAAAAACTGGATGGAGCTGCCGGTTGCATCAGGACCATGTTCTGCTCTTTTCACCTCACCTTTGCCTCCAAAGGGTGCAGGTCTCTCCCACCGCCTTGTCCTAGCTCAGGAGGAGACAAGTAGTAGCAGGATGTTACAGAGCAAGATAGAGCTTACAGAGAGGAGGAGATCACAGCATTAGGCAGCTGCAGTTCTCTCCCTTTTGCATTCCACTTCACAGCTTCCAAGAGGAGTTTTGCTGAATCCAGACCCAGGTGTATAAAGCTAGTCTGGACTTTACCACATCCTCCATCCAAATGATGTATTTGAATTGTTGATTAAAACAGCACACCACAACAAAACAACAACAGAATAAGAAGAATCAAAGCATTTTCTACTAGAAATCCTAAGCTCAGTAACAAGTCAAATGGATGACTGGTCATCAGAGCTGTTTTTCTTTATTGTGTTTGCATAAGCTTTAATGAAAAAGAAAAAATTGAACTGCAAATATCAAGTACCAGCACTCTGGAGAGGCAGGACTAATTGAGCCACCTCACAATTTTTTCTGGAAGGGAAAGTTGTAGAAAACCACTAGTGAATTACATTTTTACTGTCTCCAATATTATGGCTCTTCCCAAGTAAAGTTCTATGATGAACTGTTTCTTCTTAGAAAGATTAGGAATTACATGGTCCAAAAAAACAATGAGGTAGCTATAGGGCTTTTTTGCAGGTGTGTTGTTCTTGAAAGGCCATTTGAGACCTTCCTATTCTTATCTGAGATGCCAGCAGGTGTCTGGTCACACTGAAATAACTCACTTAGGAAAGGCTGTTAGCATAAGATGACTGCCCAGAAGCACTTCACGCCAGCTCTTGGAATGATGCTGTGAAACAATAGGTGCCCGTGGTGCAGCTTGGTAAATTTATTTAGTCACCATGTTGTTGAGACAATAAATTGAAGGTGAAACTTTTCAAAATCACACGAGTGCACAATCCTATGGAATTAGCAATTAATCAGATGATGTCAAAGAACTCCCAGTAATCTTGGCAGTCTGAGCTTGTTACCGGTTATAAACTAGAAAGAAAGATCACAAAACTTTTAGTCAAGTCACATCAGCACATGGGAAATATTTACAACTCTCCTTACCTCCTAACACTACCTGTCAGTGTGTGCCTTGATGGCGTTAATTAATGTTGAAAACTCAACTGAGGCAGAAATCCAGGATAGTATCTAATATAGCATTAGTATCTTTAATTTCAAAAGGACAATTTGATGGTATGTAATCCACCCCAACATCACCAGCTGAACAATATCAGTTTTTCTTCTGTCTTGAAAAATAATGACTCTTATTGCTATCTTCATTCTCAGATGATCAATAAAATAAAGAAAGCCATTTGAAATCCTGCTACACTGAAATACAGACATTATAGCAAGTGAATTAATTACCATCTCCAAAAATAAAATCTTTACTGAAAGCAAATTTCAGTAATGTTGGTCCAGCAAATCACAAAATCATGCCAATAGGTTCTATTAATAATTTCAGCTTTTTGGAAGAACAAAGAGACATTTCAGGCTTGAGAATTTTGAATGACACAAGTCTCTTGATTAGGGAATACTATTTTTATACAAAGGAACTTGCAGCTATTTAAAAAACAAAATATGATACTTGTTTGGTTGGGATATATATATAAATATTTAAAATAATTCACCAGCAATTTTTTAAAAAAACATAAGCAAGGAGATCATAACTACACAACTCATGTCTGAATATTTTCCTCACTTCAGAGAACATCGGTGATCAAGGTTTTTTGGCCCCTATTCCTGTCATCACTCACATGAGTCACTCAACCCTGAGATGAGCTCAGTTGATTAAAATAGTGTTAGTGATGCCAAGGTTGTGGTTTTGATCCCTGTATGGGCTGTTTGCTTAAGAGCTGGACTCAATCCTTGTGCAGCCCTTCCAACTCAGAGTATTCTATGATTCTGTGAGTCAGAAGAAAAGAACAGTAAGTCGTGTCTTGAAGACCACTGTTAATGAAAAAGCCTGCATGTGACAAAGGAATAATTCAACCGCATACGTGGTCAGAGTTTGCTTCTGTCATATATGCATTCAAGAAATATAAATCTGCTGCTTTGAAATAGGCCATCACAGCTTGGACCTGGCTGGATATAGGACAACTGATGTGTAAATAATTATAAACTCGTCATAGGACTTTGTAAATCAAAATGCTTATTCAGTGGCCATTTTACTTCTTCTGTGTGATGGTGCATAGCAGCCAGTCGAAATGGGGGCATTAAAATGTTTTCAGGTAACCTCATATTCTGTCCAGAAAATACCAAAGGATTCCTTTTTCTCATTCCGTCTTTCTCATTACTATACACAGCATGGAGAACCCACCCCACTGTGATATGTACAACACAAACAGCACAGTAAAAGGTGACACTCTAAGAAATCTGCTGAATTATTTATTTGGTGCATGATGTGTGTAAACTATTCATTGGTCTGGGTACACTCTATACAAGGTAAATATAGGATATCTGCCTTATATAGAATTGAATATTAACTGACTTTGGATTGAGATCTTTAGAGTATAAGGAGTATTTTCTTGTAAAATTAGAAACAAAATTAATACAAAAACTTTTCTTTATAAAAAATATATATTTGTATATGACCAAATATCTGACTTGTGTTTCAGTGCTGAAAATACTACAAAAAAGGAAACACATCTGCTAAATCACATTTTCTGATTCACAAGGAATTAAAAGGTGGAACTACAGTGTGAAATGCTCCAAACAATTAGCCTGTGAAGTGCTCCAAGGCTTTTAATGTTTTTTCCCCATAAGTACTAAAAGGTTGTTTTCCCCTTGTGAATGTGATTTCAGAGAGCAACAATGTACATGAATTAGCATAAAAACAGGCTGTTCTGTGTTCATGGTTCCCTTTAAATCTGGTGCTAAATATACCCTTTAATGTAATATACCTGTAATATTTAATAGGTTTGACATCCACTGGAGGCTTATCATTCATTTCGTGAACACTACTTAGGATGTAAGCAGGTCATATGAAACCTGGCATCCTAACCAGGTCTCGTCTTGAAAATACATATGATGAATGGTACTGAATAATTCTCCTCTGGAAAGACTCTGGTCACAGCATTTTTAAGTATTATCAGGCCTGACCCATCATCTGGATTTTAAAGTATCTGTTTCATTTGTTTCCTTGATCGTGTTAACTTTAACCAGGCTTCTTGGCCTAACTCATTGCCACATACAGCTGCACAAAAGCTTGTGCCAACAGAAGAAAAGTGATGGCGCAGAAGTGGGACTAAACTAAATGCTTCTTTTAGCTGCAGTACATACTTAGGCTGCTTAGGAGGCTTCCTAGTGCCCTTGCTAGAATAGCACTAACCTTTCTGAAGTAAGGATAGGCTGAAAACCTCCATTATCTTGGACGGTAGTTCCCTTAGCTCCAAAAAATAAGACAGAAGTGAAGCAGCACCAGGACAGTGAACGGCTCTCACGGCTTGTTGCCTGCTCTACAGATTGCTGGTCTACATAGCAGCTAGAGAGGGGATAGACAGAAGGCAGCAGAGCCGCACTCCAGGAGGCACTGCTACCCCCGGGGGAGATGGCACCCGTCTTCCAGGAGCACACTCCCAAGGCTGTAACTGCAGTGGAAGTGCTAAGATAAACTTGGAGTAAACTGTTCGAAATATAAATAAGCTTCAGGTTTTTAGTCAGGGTCTGCTGTAGTCTGAAAGCAAGGGCAGCTGGATGTAAAGGAAAGATACCTTGCTGTGTTTTCCTACAGTTATTGTGAATATGTATTTGGAATGCCTATAGATTTCAACACCACTCTTTTAACTGGGATAGTGAGAGAGGCGCTTATGAAGTCAAATCATTTAAGTAAATGTTTAGGATTAGAAAAGCATAGCTCTCCAAAGTTATTAGTAATTTCTTATAAATGAGGCTTGATTAATTAAGAAAACAAAGCACAAAAGTGAAGGTAGCATAGCTCATATCAAGCCAAAAATCATAGCTAAGCCGTGCTATCAAAAGACCCCTACAGCTGAACATGTATATATTTTCTATATTAGCAAAAATTGCCTGAAATAAGAAAAGCTAAACATACTAGTGGAATGACATTACCTATATGTCCTGTTGTGGAAGTGTTCACTAAAATAAAATCTTGCAGGTATTTCTTGAAAGCTAATGTATAGAGCCCAGAAAATTTCACCAGCTTTATGATATAGATCATAATGAATATTCAATGTACAACATGGTTTAATACATTCCTCAGGAGTGAAAACATCATGGAGTCCTAAGGGATTCAGTCTCCTCTATCATTTGACTATTAAACACTAGAACAATTATAATTGCTACTTTGAAACACATCAAAGAGAGTCAGTAATTTTATACTCTTATGTTAGTATTAGCTTATCTTTGAAAAAAAGTGAATGTTCTAACGGGCATTTTTGTTGGAGCAGCAAGCTTAGTTGAAAAAAAGACCACCAAGTATCAGTAAAATAAAACACAAACACCAGTGACACAGTATTTCCACTGACCTGTGATGACACAAAGTAGGAAGAATTCCTTTGTTGTGCCATGCTGGCTTACCATTTAGCAGGTGGAGAACAAGCTACTTCATCCAAAACAGTCAGCCAAATAGTTATTTGCATGATTACAGAGAATTGTCTCATTAAAGCGTCAGTGCCCAGATTATCAAGTCTCTTTTCCCTCTTTTTTTATTTTTGGCAGAAAATACATATGTGACTGGCATCATTAAAAGTCTAAAGAATGCTGTTTGGAACAGCTGATGGAAACTATTTTCTTTGAGACAAGCATAGTTGAAAAATATACTTTATCCAATAACCCTTTTATTAAGATTTCAGAATGTAGAGACAAGAGGACTTCCAATAGACCTCAGGGTCAAAGGACTGATGGAGAGAAGAACTCCCTCAATAAAAGCCAACGCCAAACTCATTTTGTCTAGTGTTAGGGTTCAAATGTGAGTCACCAAGACATCCTCTCAGTATGGGTTACAAAACTGGGTTACATAATATTTCAGACAACATAAATATGCTTTAAGCTAACAATCACCTCAGAAAAACAATGAAAATAGCAAAAAAAGAAACAGATGCATCCATATTTCTGGTGCTTCAAGCAATTTTCTAGTCAAATCTATAGTTGTTTTATCAACATCTTCCAGAGCTATAATTTCTATCAGAAGAAAGAACATCACTGGTTCTCGCTTTTAAATTGCCTTCCATGGCTGTCTTGACTTGAAGATGGAGTTATCTCCACTGCAATATACTCCTGACTGCCCTTTAAGTGAAAAAGATTTTTATTGTGTGACAGAGATGTTCATCAATACAACAGGTAATTCAAAAGTAGACTTTCCTAAAGTAAAGTGAAGCCCGCTGTGGATTCCTTCATACTTTTTTCTACCCATGTTAGAGTTTCCCTCTTAAAAACATGAAATGCCACCCAAGTAACTTCTTCAGCTTTGATTCAGAGAGAGGGAATCAATCACCTTCCTAAAAATTGTGTTCATTGTAAACAGATCCTTTAAAGTCCTCAGACAACCTATTTATGAAAAAATTTTGCTTAGTGTTTCAAAAATGCTAAAGTCCAATCATCAAGGTCCTAAATAAGAACAAGGTAACTCTATGTGTAAATTAATGAATAATTGTCATTGTCAACACCAGTACTTTTACTGACATGTTTTCCAAACACTTACTATAAAGATCAATTTACAGAAAGTTTACCATTCTTTACATATTTACCACCTGAAACAAACAGCTGTATTAAAGCTCTAGAGGTGACAAAGATGCTGGCAGCTTCTCCTAAGCTGTTCTTAGGGGAAAAAGAGCAATAAAGAGAAATGCTTATCTTGACCTTGAAATTCCAATCAAAACCCCCTATTTCCCTCCAGAGCTTTTGGAAAAAATCCCCTGTACAGTTTGCTGGCACAGATCACAGTAATAAGCCTCATGCTAAGGACTTTAAAACCACCAAAACAGTAAAATCAAGAATTTAAATTCTTCCTAACACGTATTTGTCCTTGACCACCATCTATATAAACCAGCACTCTCCTATAACCTGCATAATACAGTCAAGTGAAATTAATGTTCCATTTTATCATCCATGAATGCATATTTTTAATAAGACTTCACAGCAAAAATACAGATTCATGCTTAGTAAAGAACACAAATAAAAAGTTCAAAATCTTTGTATTGTTAAAAATAGTAGTTTTTATTAAATATTTTTGTCTCATTGTTTAAAAAGAAAAGAAACTTATACACCTTCAAAATCAGTGGTTCTATTCTGATTCCACTGAAAATAGAGTTGTTTGGCATTGTGTTACAGGAATAGCCATGAATATTGAACACAAGTATACTGGAAAAATGTAATTCCTAGCTTTAAAATCCAGTTTCGCAGATTTTTAATATACATTTCTATCACTTAAAGTCAGCTCATGGATACTCCAAATGTCCAGAACGCACAGGAGGTTCTGATCCTTTTCACGTGAGCATCGGAATGATGAGTAATACTGAATTTATGGGATTACAAGTGAGTCTAGAAAAAGTACTACTTATACAGCACTCCAAATATAAGGACTACTCAGCATTAAGATTCTTGTTGGAAAGCAAAAGTCCTGTTGAGGAATTAACACTGAGTCCGTGGGAAGTGCTAACTCTGTAAGATATATCCTACAAATTGATATGAGAAATGCGGCATGCCTTTGATATACTCTCAATAGCTATACTCTGGAAACATACCCTTTAAAAGAACCTCTTTGCACTATGTTTACAGACTGCTATTTAGTTTCTCAACTACTCCTCTTGAATTTCAGGTTCTTTCTTTATTTAAAAAATGAAAAGGAAAAAAAATGGAAGCAAAATATTTGTCAAATCTGGTATTATTCCTTAAGCTCTTAAAACAGGAAAAGGACAATACTGTAAAATTTAGTATTTTCCAGAGGGTGATTACTCCTAACTTCTAAATAAACTTTAATGTGCTAACACATTCTTTCACAGAGCTTTTAAATATCATGATCTTTCCAAAAAGTAATTACTTTGCATACACGAAAAAGCAATTTTCTCTATCTACTAACTGGTATATTATATTCAGTTATATTGATTTTTCACCTACAAAATGTATATTGTTCTTTTTTAACTAGTTTCCTCACATTAGCTATATAAGTTACTTACAACTTATAACAAATACATCTAAAAAAACATAGAAAAACAATAAGAGTTTGAACTGCCTACATTTTCCAAGATACAGAAGACTAGGCATAAGACAAATTTCTAAAGCAAATCAGGTTAAAATGTGTATCTAGAATATGCATAAATTGCTGTTTTCGCCATTCAACACAGCAAATTTACTTACATACTTTTCCAAACAGTCTGAACAGTTAATAAAATATCTGATCAAAGCTAAAAATATGTACATTTTCTGAACACAATGGTGCAGAAATAACTCTAACCATATTTTAGTTCATTTTGCAAATTGACCAAATATAAGAATAAATGTTATGCAGTAAAACCTGATTACCATTGTCAACACTGAGTATTACTCTACTAGTAAAGAATTTTCATTCATATTCATGTGTTTCTCATCTAAAATTTAAATACAAATTTATCATAAACTACACTTGCATTATGAATTTTTTACTTTGTAGGACATATTTCTAGAAGAGTGTACAATTTAAAGTTCTTCAAACATTTGAGGTACTTACTTCTGCATACATATTGAAGTTTTTGCTTTTATCTTTTTCCCAGCTACATTCTGGGAAAGCTTTTTATAACAATGCAGGTCTGAAGTTTTTTGTACTTCTTGCATCAAGTACTTTCTCTGACCTCACTAGAAAAACTTTTCTATTGAAAGTCAGCCAAGGGAGAAATGCAATTGGGAACAGAATCCTTTCCATCTCCATTCAGCTAGATATTGCTCTGCTTAGTGTTTTCATAATGAACATCCTGAAGTCTGGACTTGGATAAAGACAGGAAAGAGAAAGCAAATTTCTCATTACGGCAAGGTACTGATGATGGCGATAGTGATAATACAATCATAATATTTTTAGGGCTTCCTAAATTTCTGTGGAAGGAAGCTTTGAATTTTGAACTTCCCCTTCTTCCAGTCTTTTGTTCATAAAATACACTGACTTGGTGTCTACTTGTTCTCTAAATCCTTGGTGACTGTAGTATTTTTCCACTCTCTCCAACAGGATTGTCCTTCTTCCCATCACTCGGTTCTCCTGCTGTACTGTCTTTCCCCTCTTTTCTTCCTAACATAACCTCATAGTCAAAGGCAGCATGGCTTTATAGGTTATAAAATCTATGTCATAGAAACACAGGTATATAAAGGAGCCATCTAGTACTGCAAGACATGCCCTCTTGGATAAAAAGGATTATGAAATCTCAGTCTGGCTGCTCCAGGTGTGAAGTATGTTTCTTTGAATCTTTCTCTTTACAGAAATTGTTGTTTAACAAGTTGTAAATGTCGGGGGGAAAAATAATATAAAATAAACAAACAAACCAACAAACCCCAACCAAAACCCAATACACTCGCCCCTAAAACACACACATACAAAAATATTCAACTGCACAGTTTTTTTCCCTTAGGGAGAAGATACAAGACAAATTCTAAGATGTGTTTTCATCACTTTGATGAGTGATGAGAGAACACCACAGAAGGTGTTCAGATAATGAAGTGACAGAGTTTAACACAGCAAATTTAAAGTAGAAGGAGCTAAAAGGCCTCTTCCCACTTTCATTGCCATGTGGAATAAGCTCCCCACAGTCCTTTAAATCTTACCTACATATACATTTTTATATTGTGAATTATATTATGATTAAAAATTATTTTATATACAACAGATGAGGCATTTTCAAGGAAGAAATTTTGCTGAACTCCATAGGAATCTTGAAAATATATATAGTAATTCCTGATGATGACTATATCTGAAATACAGAATAGAAGAGCCTGAATTGGAAATAACCCATGGAGATCAGAGTCCAGTTCCAGACTGCACACAGAGAAAGTTAAACCATATATCCAAGAGCATCATCCAGACACTTATTGAACACTCACTTGGTGCCATGACCACTTTCCTGGGGAACTTGTTCCAATGCTTGACCACTGTCTCAGTGAAGAACTTTTTCCTAACATCCAGTCTGAAATTTCCCTGATATATTTAAGCCATTCCCTTGCATCTTATCACCAGAGAGCAGAAAGAAATCAGCACCAACCTGTGCCCTCCACATTATGTTGAAGTTGTAGACAGCAATCAAAATACTGTGACATATTTCTGGGTTTGGTTCTAGTTGGTTTGGTCAGTTTTTTGCTTTTTCACAAATTCTTTTACACCAAACTGTGGAAGGTAAGATTCATTCTAACTTGCAGAGCACTACACTGATTTCTAATCTAGCATTTCAGAGAAATACACATCTTCCAGTGACTGGCTGAAACTGATATCATTAAAGATTAAGAAATTGAGAGGAGAAGGGTCACATTTGTCTGCATTAATCAACTATTCAATAAATAAGCAGTTGTTAATAATGTCATTAAAACCTTCTAACATCTTGGGATTTTTATGTGATTTTAAAAGTTTACTAAGAGTTAACTTGTCTATGAGCAATAACAAGATTGTTTTTATAAACTTGTGCCATTCTTTGTTTTCACGTGACAGCCAAGAATAATAATTCATTATATTGTTTTCAAGATGGTTCCAAGCACATAAACATAACTTTAAATCTAGAACTACACATCATGTATTAGCCAGCCGTAATCTTCAGTCTCCTTTCCTGAATTTAAAATGCAGAATATTAATTTAAAAAGAAAACTTTTACAATTCAAACAGAATAGCTTCCTAAATGAAAGACATGGATATCTGAGAAGATCAAAGAGCAGAAAAAGAGTAAATGAAAGAAATGGAAATTATAAAATATGCATTCTATTTTCAGTATACTGGATTTAGATTAAGAAATTTTGCATATGCCTTAACCATAAAAGTTATTCCTTATCTGTATTAAAGACGTTTTAATGCAATATGGCTGTTGATTACTAAAAGCAAAAGTATATGTTGTTTTAATCATCAACACTTTTAAGGAAGAGTTTGAAAAAAGTCATGAAATGATCCTAGGCCACTGCAATAATTGGTCCTTCAAAACCTGGTAAGAAGTGAAACATTTACAAAAATAATTTTTTTTTTTTTTGGCAGGGATGGGAGAAGTGGCTATAAAGGTCTGTCAACCTCCACAAAGAGAACAAGAGTCTTGTCACAAGTCTACATGTCCAGGACCAGAGCATTATTGTTGCATCGAGAAATTTCTCGTCTTTATGTCTGGATTTAGATTTTTTTGTTTTACTTCAACAAAAATATGGAGTGAGACATTTAAATCTCACTAGGCATACTAATTAATATAATTAGGCTATTCTAGATTCATAATCCATAAGAATAATCACTTGCTTTTCAAAAAAAAAATTATTATCAAGTTTTATTCTCACCCAGGTTAAGCTGATTTCCCCTTACCAAATCCCCTAACTCCCACCCTTCTAGCACTTGTACTCATTTGGATGCAGATCGGGAAGCATATATTAAAATTCTTTTAAGACTGGTTTACTGCACATTTACATGAGTGCCAGTTCAAGTATTTTAATTTTAAAGAAAATTCAAGTTTAACCAAGTTAGTACTGCACTATTTTCTGGAATCAATCCAGGTGTTTTGTAGGAAAAAAAAGTATTCATATTAGTCCTGTACTTAGCTTATCAAGTAATAAGAATATTTCCTTAAGAAATAGAGAGAATAAGATTTGAAGACAGCACAACATACCATATGTGATTCCTCAAGCATATATTCAGACTGATTTCCTTCATATACAATAGTCTTTACACAGTTTGTATTTATCTTTCTAAACTACCAGGTCAATTGCTTCCAACTTTTTATAAAATAATTAAAACAGCTTTTATCTTCTCCATTTTTTCACCTGTGAGCCTATAAAATGAGTGTTTTCTTAATTAAGAAAAGTACGTCCTAAAAAATCTAATTGCAGGTGGAAAGACAAATGTTTGGTAAAGACAGGTTCCAGAAACTTTTATAATACTTACTTGTGTAATGCTTTGGCAGATGGATAAGATGATTGAAAACTTTTGAACCAATTATGACTTCCTTGACGCACAAATTGCCTTATTAATTACTGAATGTGCTGTGTTCAAGAATTTTCCTTTATTTTTTCTTATATTAATTTGTTGAGTCCCAAAAGATTAAGGTTTTTTCATTACTCTCAAAGGATATATTATCGAAGCTCAAACCATGTGACTGAAGAATGATTTTTCTTAATGCAATGTATTTGCATTTCTTGAAAATAAGTCAAAAAGTGCATTTTTTTACACCTGGAAAGGTCCCTGATCTGAAGTGAGTAGGCATATAGAAAGACATTATTTTTACGGGACCCAATTTTCAATTTTATTTTTTTTTCTGAAAAAGAAAGTATTATATTGTTAGTGATAACACAAGGGTTTTGTCACACAAAGATAGACCAACATATGGATATAGGATGAGAACTTCAGTCATAATCAAAACAAGGATGTTTTAAGTGTTATTTCCTTAGAAGATTTGCTAAGATTTTTTTCCTGAGTCAACACTATTTTAGCCACTAATCTGCAGCGCAGCACCTTACAAGTAGCTATAAACAAAGTTAAGCCTATCCTAGCCAACCCTAGTACGTTAGGAAATAGTTTTGCTAATGGAATTATATAACCTTACTCTCACACTTCTGATCTTTACAGAGCATATAAGACAAATGACTGAAAAAATATATTTTTTTAAAAAAATTCAGCTCAAGCACTCTTCACCAATCCTTTATGGTGCTGTTAACATGAGTGTCGGTGATTGAAACACACGGACCAAGCATGCAAGGACGTTTACTGAAAAAAGGCACAGACACTTATACTGTTTTAGCTTCCGCATTACAATTTCCACTTGTTCATTCTACGTGCTAGCTAATGCATAGCAAGCTATAGCAATGCTTTTTCTTTTGCGCATTTGCTTCTCTTGCTGCAGGATGTTCTGCAATCTACAGCAGGGTGCTCTGTTCCGTGCAGAAGGATGCGATTTCTGTAGCTTTTGCTCATGTATCGTTCTCATGGCTTTTCTCATAGCTCCTGCTGGTCCAACTTTAGCAGGCCAGCCACACTGCTCATGTTGTTTAACCCATTCTGTTCTGCAACACATGAGCATAAGCTATTCATTTTGTTTCTTGCTTTGCTCCAGACAAGATCTTTAGTTTTCAAGCAGTGATCCTGATTTATCACCTATGTGTGCAGTCCTTACCCTAGGCCAACAGAGAATCCATTCCTTGAGCAAGTTGTACCGCGGGTGTCTAAAGCCTTCATTCTACACGACTTTCAACGGCACTGAACACATCAGTAGCAGACTGTGGCTGAGTCCCAAAAACACTAGAGACACCTGTATTTAAAGTTTGCTGAGCCTGCACAGACACCACTAACGAAAACTCCCTGTCTGACCACGTCGGATCCACTCTGGCACCACCCGAGCTGGGACCGAGCCACCTTCCCAGCTGCACCCCCACTCTCTCACAGTCACACCAGGTTTCCCATAGCAGGCGCTCAAATGTGTCTACCCCTAAAATAATTTAATCTTGGTGCAATAACAAAGTAACAGCTCAAGCTGGGTGCCTTCACAAAGGCACCCCTGGGCTTTTATACTCTCACAGTCTAAGCACAGGAAAATTTGTGTGTCCCCAGATTCTGCTGCATCTCTGAGCGTCGGTCACCGGGCTGGCCCACAGGTCCTGGGGCCTTTTGTGGTGCAGAGGGGCAGCAGCTCAGGTCCTGCCACCCAGGGCTCAATCTGCAGCTGGTGCTGCAGCTGCCCACTGAGCTACCCGCACTGCAGGGATTCCTCAGCGCTTCCACAGAGCTTGGGAAGGGCCCTTCTCCAGGTGCTGCCAAAATAAGTGGACTTACCGCTGTCCTTCCACTGAAAGTGAACTTGAGTTAAATGATAACATAAACTCCTTCGCAGTGACCTTATTCAGCCACTTTCTCTTGCATTTCAGAAAGAAAAGGAAATAAAGATTATCCTTTGAAATAAAATTTAAAAATGGATCATCATGCTATTAAGCTAAACAAAGAACTGTTCTTTTAGATATGACGTGGGTGGTTAACCTAGTCATAGTTCCTGAAAATCCTGCATATATGAATTTGTAACCTAAAGTCCTTGAAAATTAGTCAATTTTCTGTGAAGTAACTGTTTCCATTAAGTAAATTACTGTCTTAAACATGGAAAGAGCCAATACCTCTAATGGGTACTAAGTTGTACAAACGTTTCTTTTTATAAAAGTATTTTTAAACAGTCTCTATAGAAAAAAATCATTTCATGCAAGATTTCTTTCAGGTTTATGGAGCAGGAACATATATTAATCAATACAACAGACATCTCTTTTTCTTTTAAAGTAATGGATTTTAGGGAAAAGACACTTGCCACGTGCTCTCAAGACTGATACCTCAGGAAATTCTACTTTAATTTTTTTCTATTAAAAGAGAAAATAAACGGGATAATATCAAGAGTATTTGTCATAACAATTTTCAGAGTTTAGCAAAGTGACTTTTATTTATTGTGTAAATATTCTGCACCAGCTCACAGAGACATCGCATACCCAGAATGGTGTGTGGTAAACACCCTACTTAAGCCTAATGTACTCATATTATGACATTAAAGAGAAAGACCATCATATACTGAGGGAAGAAAAAGAGTATTGCTGAGATAGCTGAACTATTGCATTATTTCCTAAGAACCTCTGCTATATATCAATTCACAGCATTCTTTCCTGACCCGCCAACAAAATAAGTGTAATATATCAATGACTGAAAAGTGCAAAAACAAATAGAGAAACACTATAGTAACAGTAAAATGAAGCAAAACAGTACCAGTAGCAAAAGTTGTCTTCAAACCATAAATGGCATTAAACCAAGATAATAATTAAAGTATATTTAAAAGATGCATGGAAACAATGCAAGGAGTATGCAAGGCGGTTGAATGCTGCTCTTGCAGGGTGTCTAGTTATACTTTTATATGACTGATAAATTTACTACCTGCAGTTTTGCACTCAAGAGCACTTTTTTCTGATTTTAATACATGACTTAAATGTTATACTTTCAGGAATATTCACAATAAGACATTACATCTGATAGTGACTAAATACTATTTGGGTTTTTTATTACATTCACCTCTAATTTTCATTATTTTACCTTAGTTAGGGTTGCTCTTGCCCACTTTAATAAAGTTTTCTTGGATATCTCCTTGATATAAATTAGATTATTTCTCAAACTTCAGATATATTTTATTATGTCAGCTCTGATGCACTGGTACATATAGTAGCATTTTCCTTAATATTAATAAATTTATCAGAATCTAAAACCTCCAAAACACTCTGAGACATTTTTGGATTCTGTTCCACTAGCCGTTTCCTGCCTACATTCATAAATACTGCTTTATGTGCCTGTTGAATGTGAGGTAATGTTCAAAGTAATTAGTAGCACAATCTGGCCACCCATTAACCTCTCTATAGGGATATAATCCCATATAAAATTAATCAGTGAATCATAAAACCTATTTAGTAGCCGAGATTTTATGCTGTACTTAAGGGTCTAGAAAATTAAAAAAATAAAAATGATTAAGATTTTTGACATCTTTTAGGCTCTAGTGTTTGCTAACACTGTTGTTTCTATCGATCTCCCACTGAGGATGAGATAATGAAAAACATCCCCAGCGGTGACCTACCAAGCCCTTTGATGAAGTACATGTTAGACCAGGGCATAATTTGTCTGGATGGCAGCAGAGCTGATCTTGTTGCCAATTTGTAAAATGCACTAGAAGCTTTGGCACCTGTTCAGACCTGTAGTTATGCAAACAGCACAGGGAGTCTGCAGAGCGCTGTGGGAAGTCGAGGAAAGAAGCCTGTAAATGGAATTGTCTGCTTGTCTCCCCACCTTTTTCTCAGTAGGAGTTTCTGAGCAGGGCCATATGTTAGGGGGCTCTGCCAACCATTTTTCTAGCCCAAGGAGCAAAAGATGCAACTTGGACTTGCTTAACTCTCACTGCTGCTGGGATAATAGTCTGGGAACTGAGTAGGGATAGATCTGCTTGATACAATGGGACTATCTAAGCCAATACCTGCATTACAGATCTAGCTTCAAAAGCTGGCCAAGACCATATCCGTATAATGATGTCTTGCTAAAATAAACATTGGAGAGTCCTATAGGAGGTCCTGATTCCCATATGTGAGTTTAACAAACAGCCCTTTCTCTTTGAGGACAGAAACCCCTCTGTAGACTATAATATAAACACATTGGTCTTCCAATTATCTGGTAGATCAAGTATTGAATTAATATATTAATCATTCACCAGAATAGGAACATGAAAATTCTAGTCAGCTTCTCCAGGTCAATATCCCAATTACTAGGTGTGGGTTTCTTGCTAATTCTTGAATTTATCTGATCTGTGCAGAAAGAAGCAGTTTCTTCATGAAAAACAGAGGAATACCCAGCCTTGTCCTAGAATGTCATTTAACTCAGTATTAGTGTTCATTCCTATAAATAGGAGATGTGGGTTCAAAGTTCAGGAAAGTAAGTCTGCGCCTCTCAAAAGTGGTTAAATAGTAAGGCAACACTGAGGGAGTTTTAGGAGGTTTGCTTTTTTAATCAACCAATTGTTTTGATGCTGAACTAGTAATGGTGTTCTGGGAATTTAGGTCACAGGACTACTTGGAGTTTGGCAATCCATTCTCTGTTGAAAATTGGGAACTTTTTGTTCTTAATTATTTTGTGAGGCTTAGCAAGTTTACCAATTTTGAATGTAGCCATGTATTCTTCTGACTTGTAATATCTGTTTCTTTAGATATCCATTCTTTATCCTTTTCCTGTCTTATCTGTTTTCTTGTTATAAGACCTTTAACTTTACATATAAGACTTCCTGTTATGAGACTTCAGTCTTATTTTGTATTTTCTGAAACAATAGCATCAAAATACTCTTGACTTAAAGGGACAGGAGGTTAGATAAAATACCCTCTATGAGAACCAAAATTCTTTTTCCTCCCAATCTTTCAAGCAATCCACACCGTATTTCCCTTTGCATTTAGTTTTTATCTCTTTATACAGTAGAAAAAAATATTAATTTCTAACACATAAAAAAAGGAAAAAAAAATTCAAAATTTATCAAAATGCAACAAACAACCCCCCCTTCTTTATTACTTCAGGCCCACCTTGCAGAAAAGGATGTAGGCATTCAATTTTCATTTAATTTCCTATTTTCATTCAGGACATCACCGTCATCTGTGAAAGCCTTGAGACTGTCAAATACATATAAATTAGATCTGAATCTCTTTATTTTTTTTTCCACAGTAAATGCACTGTATATGCCATTAACTGCTGTGCATCATCAACCATACCAGCAATTTGTAACTATTCCCTCGTATGAGGTAAGAAGCATCAGGGTACTTTATATCATTGATGTCAATGACTAACTCGGTTTCCTCCGTAATTCTGTCAGCTATGTCATGTCAGCTTTTGAATAAAGCCTCAGCTATAATTAACTGGCTTCCTAGGGTGAAATCAGAGTTTTAGTCAATATTGCTTAAGTTTAAACAATAGCTCTTGAATTCTGTATAGCACCTGTCACTGTTCCGTCTTTGAAATGCTTAACAAAGGTGCTCAGTCTTTTTCAACAGCCATTAGGAAGAAAAGCCAGCGTAGGTGGCAGCCTGTATTATCATATTCCAGATAATTGCCTTTCTGTATGCAATTTTCCTCCTAGCTGTTTTGCATGCAGTTATTATGAATCCATTGCATTCTGATAGCACCCAGATGCTCAAGCTGAAATCACAAGCCCTTTTGTTAAGAGACTGTACAAAATATTCCTAAACTAATTTCTGTCCTCAATAGTTTGGATTCTAAACACACAAAGCAGACTAACAAACTCATATAAATGGAAAAATATCCTCACATTGAAGAGAAGGATGATTTCTAATGTTGCACTTGCTAATAATCACAATGCTCAGTAGTAACTCATTTCAGTTTTGGCTCCTACATCCTGACCTTACTAATGGGAATATTTTAATAATAGTTAATGAGAATTTTGCAACTGACTTCAAAGAAATTAGGATTTTACTTTATGAATCCAGATCCTGTAGAATCCTATGAATCAGATGTGTGTGATGATTATATTTTAATGTCGACTAATGTCCTAAAGCGTAGACTTTATAAAGATGTTCTCAGTAGGTGTCTGTTATCTTCATTCTTCATTTCTTGTTTTCTTCTTCACACCTTTTGTTCTTTGCTATGGCTTGAGATTAAATCTAACACTAAAGCCCTTTAAGAATTATCCTTAAGAGCAGAACATGATTATGTCATCATACTTTACACATATTGAAAAATCATACCTGATGATTGTAAAAAAGTTATGGCTGATGATATGATATATTCAGTGTCTATAGGAAAAGAACTTTTTATCTTCCAAGACTGATACTAGTTGATGGCTCATCCTTGCACAGAAGCAAAGAAAAAAAGAGCAGACCTACCTTAACAACTATTGAAAATTCACGGTAAAAAAAAAAGGACAATTGTTACTACTTCTTTTCAAAAATGGGACCAGGGTATTTGGAAATTGATAGACACCTATCTCCTACTCATTATTGACACCTAAATTACATGAAATTTAACACAGTAATAAAGAATATGATTATTTTCAATTCACTCAGTTAAAGACATATATTAAGTCCAGCAAGCATCTAGGAAAAAGACTCAACTGTTTAGTGCATATATACTTTAAAACTAATTGAGTGTATCTTACATGATAGATCTTGAAAAAGAAAGTTCTTAATAGTGGGTATGTTTCATATCTCAAACAAAAAAGGAAAAATTATACTCCAGTGTGTCATTATGGAGAGAGACCATAAATTGCGCTTTGCCAGATCTATACAATTATGCTTATTTGTAGCCCTAAGAACTACTCCAGGGACAGTTTCCCAAATATACAATTCAATTAATGACATGAGAAACAAATCAACTATCAAACATGAGATTATTATTTGGAGAACTGAAGAATTTTTTTTAAAAGGGCACTTTTACTAAGTTACAATTACTGTTTATTTGTCAATCCACTGACTAAATTTTCAAAAGCTCCTGATGATTAATCATGCCAAAAGTACGTCTCCTTGAATAAGTGTTCCTATCCATATTTTTATTCTCATTCACTGAGCATTCCTTTTTTTCCAGTTTTGGTATGCTATAGAACCTCAGTAAGGATTTAGTATTTGCATAACTGCTTTCCTGAAGAGAGACTCGTTTGGCATGATTTATTGACATAGAACCTTTAATAGAAACCAACATGAATTCAGACAGCAGAAATGCATGCAAAAACAATTAAGCACCATCAAAATGGTCCATTATCATATTTTATGCCCCAAATTGCTGTAGGAAACAGATGAGAATCTGCTTCCCAAAACAATGCAGGGTGGCTTTTACTTGACAGAACCAAATTACCATTGCTGTTCTCTGACAAACCATTTTAATGGTCTTTGTTTTTGTTCTAGTGCCAAATATGTGATAACACCTAGATTTCATATAAATTTATATTACTACTCTCTCTTTATATTTAAGGTAAACTAATAGAAAAACTTAAACATAAACATCCTTTTACATTTCAGTAGATCATCAAAGCATTTTATATTAGCAGGTCAAGAAGATGTATTTAATTGATTTGACTTTATTTTGCCTTCCTATTTCAAGCATACCTATATAATGCCTTATATTTTTAAAAAAATAATGTCTATGTCTAATGACATCATAAAATATATGCTTCTCACCAAAACAAAATATTTCAAAAGTATAATTTTAAAATATGCTATTTAAATTTCCAAAGTGAGTCTTTTTCTGTCATTCTGGAATGAAATAAATTTTTTTAATTTATCCTGATTTTTAACGTACATTATATTTTTATTGATGGTACTGGGCATGAGGGAATGTGCATTTATTTTCCATAGGTAGCAAGAAATCAGGTAGGAAGAAATTACAATGCAGAGTTAAGATAATTCAAATTACTGTGTTAATGACAGCTATAAAAATATGCATTCCTGTTTGGAATATCACACTAATTTGATCTTTACAAGTTAGGAATCATCATGTTTGATTGATTTTGTTTTGGAAGAACACACTGATTGGTCTATCATACAGCTAATCAGCATCATATGACACTTAGATATGGGAAATCTTGGATACATAAAACTGCTTCTGTGTGATGTTTACTCTTCTTTATCCATCCTATCTCATGTCATTAAAGCCTGCACGCAGAAAAAGTGAGTGCAGATTTCATGCCTTCTGAAACTCTGGTATTTGGGCGGCCATGACAATTTTGCAATTTAAATGGACGACAACCTGTACTGTAGTAGTAGGTATGATTATTTTCTAAAAGTTATATAAACATGACTGGGAATGTTAGGGAACTGCAACTAGGTAACTCCCAGTATGAACCCAGGCTGGGGGATTAATTGATCGAGAGCATCCCTGCACTGGGGGGTGCTGGTGGATGAGAGGCTGGACATGACCTGGCCATGTGCACTCCCAGCCCAGAAAGCCAAATGTGTCCTGGGCTGCATCCAAAGCAGTGTGGGCAGCAGGGGAGGGAGGGGATTCTGCCCCTCTGCTCTGCTCTGGTGAGACCCCACCTGCAGTGCTGCACCCAGCTCTGGGGTCCCCAGCACAGGAAGGGCTGGAGCACGTCCAGAGGATGGCCATGAAGATGAACACCATTCCAAAGAAGACAGGCAGAGAGAATGAGGCTTGTTCAGCCTGGAGAAGAAAAGGCTCCTGAGAGAGCTTATAACAGCCTTTCACTACCTAAAGGGGCCCTCCAAGCAAAATGGTGGCAAACATTTCACCACGGCCTGTTGCAATAGGGCAAGGGGTAATGGTATTAAAATGAAAGAAGGTTAATTTTGATTATGTATAAGAAAGAAGTTTGGGTTTTGATTTTAAATGAGGGTGGAAACACACTAGAACAAGTTGTCCCAAGAGATGCTCCATGGTAGATGCTCCATCCCTGGAAACAGTCAAGGTTAGGGGCTCTAAGAACCTAGTTGGTCATGCCCCTGCTCATTGAAGGGGAGTTCGGCTTGATGACATTTAAAAGGTCACTTACAACACAAACTATTTTATGATTCCATAACAACTACAGAAAACTATATTAAGATCTTATTATGAACCAAAAATTATGACAACCTTCCCACTCACAAATGCAACATGTGGAAAAAAAATTGAAGTCCTAACTCAGAAACAGGCAGATTATGAACAACATCAACTCTAATACTGTTTAAGGCAGGCAATTCTCACAAAATGAGAAGGAAAAACAAGCCCACAGTCAGTAGTTACATTGTTACTCCAGATTGCAAAACTCTGCACGAAGTCTGCAGATTTGCAAATCAAAAGACAAAAGCTCACTGATTTACTTTGTCATGCTCCATATCATAGGTCATTAGATCTCAATCATGTATCCCTCTGCTCAACTGCAGTAATTGGTGTTTAATTAAGAGAAAATTTTTAGAAAACAATCCAATTTGGCTTTGGCACATTTACTACAAGAAGTATGAGAGAGTCAGTAGCATCCTCCTCCCCCAACCAGCAGGATTTCAGCTGGAAGAAGTGCAGAATGTCCTACATGATGACTTCTTCCAGCCATGCTGATGACTAAAGACGGTAAATTTAGCAACTCTATAGTAATTTTTTCCATCATTTAATTATCATCATTGTTAAAAAGTGGTCTCAAATTTCTGATGCAAGTATCTGTGGCTCAGCTACCAGGCTTTAATTACGTCTTTCGCTCCTGAATTTACGTGCTTTTTATTAACTGCTATATACTTATATGTTACAGTCAAGTGACATCCCAATTTTCTTTCAGATAAACAGATTGATCTCAGTTCCTCACAGCAAGATACTTTCTAATCTTAGGAACATATTAATAGATTTTTGTTTCATCTGTCCCAATTTTTCAACATTCTTTAAAAATTATGGATTTCATGAGCAGTATCTCAGTGCTATATATGAAGATCTAAGACTTCTTAATTTTTTTACAGATTCAAAGATTTCATTAGTCTCTTTTTTTTCTACCAGATTGAACTGTGGGAAAGAATTTCGAAAGAGTTCTGCTCTGTTCAGAAAAAAAAATATTCAGTGTGAGGATAAGTGAAAAAAAATTCTGCAGATTCAGCAAGGTAATAGGTAATTAGACAACTCAAGAGTCAGGCAATCAGTAGAATATCATTAAACGTCAATCATCATCAATTCTTGATTGAAAACCATATCTTCCCAGAGTGTATTTTTCAAGAAAAATGGTGTTACAGAAGGAATACTACAAGTAATTTCCAATGTTAGCACACAGTGTACCTTATGGAATCACAGAATATCCTGAGTTGGAAGGAAACCACAGGAATCATCAAGTGCAGCTCCTAGCCCTGCACAGGACAGCCCCAAGAATCATACCATGTGCCTGAGAGCATTGTCCAAACACTTCTTGAACTCTGTCAATCTTGGTGCTGTGACCTCTTCTCTGGGGAGCTGTTCCAGTGCCCAACCACTCTCAAAGAACCTTTGCCTAATACCCAACCTAAACCTCCCCTGACACAACTTCAGACCATTCCCTCAGGTCCTGTCTCTGGCCACCATAGAGAAGAGATCAGTGCATCTCCCTCCGCTTCTCCTCCTGAGGAAGCGTTTTAAGTCCTTAGATGTTTTTCTGAAGTATTTCTGATTTCTTATCCAGGATATTTTAAATAAAATATTTTCATAGCATCCACTTGATATCTTTTCATCTACTTTTATTTTTTTCTTTACTAATTGCTGTGAATTTTCAAATGTCAGTATGTTGTTACTGTATTTTAGGAATCACAAAGTCCAGCATCTGGGAAGGAACACGAGATAAACTAGTCAATAAGCCCTTCAAAAGGCAGGATCTACTGGAAAAAAATCCTTCAAATCTTAGACACAATATTTATTTAAGATATTTTATGGACAATCATAAGGATTGAACAAGTTTTCTGAAAACCCTTACTGTCTCTTTCATCATATTAATTTTGACAATGCCTTGGCTCCTTTAGCATCATATGCAAAGCACTGAGAGAACTAATTTTTCATTTTCTCTTCTCCATAGATTTCTTTGTTTACACATTCATTTCACCAGATTTTATGACATCCTACAATTTTAGAAGCTTGTTAGAATTATGCTCTGCTTATGCAGATCTGCCTATAACCAAAATGAAAATGTCTAGAACTGAGCTGTTACAACTAAATATTAGAGCTGGCTAGAGGCACTTTAGCATCCTTGTGAACTCGGCACTGCTGAGAGTTACAAAGCATTTAGCAGCCTTAATGTAGCTGTCCATGAGTTTTTCATCATTATCAACCTTTCACTGACTTTTCCCTGAAGTAGGTTGCCAAAAGCCTTTTTTATTCTGAGCAGATATATTATATAATTTACATGTACCTCGTAAAATCAGATTAGGACTTAAAGCTTCCAAATGAAACTTACATATGAAAAAATATCCTGACCAAGCAAAATATTTTAAAAAGGAAAAATGGCACATACTTCTTGAAGACACAAAAGGTGAGATAATTTTATAGGGTTTGGTTTTCTTTATGGTTTCTTTGTTTGTTTGTTTTACATTTCCATTGTCAACCCAAACTTAAAAGCTGGTTCAGAAGTCATATGGGACATAACACCAGTTTTAACTCATCATATGTCCCTTCCAAAGACAGACTGCTGATATCATCACTATTAGTTCTGTGGTTTTGATCCTTTTTCAAGGTAGATGTTTTATCCTGACCTTGTTTTGTCAGGCTCTGTGGGGGACAAATCTAACATGACCCTAGGATTTTTAACTGGAAAATCAGATCTTATTAGGTTTTCTATTTTTGAAATTTGAAGACATACATATTCATATAGCTTATATGATCAGAGCTTAGAAATACTTTGTAAATGAGTTCTAGTTCTGTATAAACTTGAATGCACTAGCTTAGGAGTCTCTGCATTTGTACATAAGTGTTTAGCACAAAACCAACAGAGGTCTGCATCTGTGTACATCTTGTTCGTAATATAAACAGCATTAACACAAAATAAATAATACATCTGCCCTACAAAGTATCTTCAAAAGCTGTTTCTGTAGTTTAGATAAATGTGGATGTGGAAGGGATCACTTACCACCACTCAGCAATGAGTTTGGTTGCTGTTGATCACATGAGAATGTTAAATTCTGCACGGTGAAAACTTGTCTGGATTTTCTGCTACGAAAACCTGAGTAACAGAGCTTCAGTTACCCTGGATAATGCAACGGTTTCATGAAACTGCAAAAAGACAGAACATTCTATGATGCATTTTTCCATACCATTAATACCACAGGCATCATTCTCCTACCACTCACACAGAGCACAGGGCATACAGGTACAGAGCACACCTGGGGAAGGGTTGAACATAAATAACTGGAGGGATGGTAAAGGATCCTCTAAACTAACAAGCAAGGTTGAGATTAGACAAAGACTCCTAATAAGGAGTTAATTGCCAGAACAAAATCTCTTGAGCATAGAATGCTTCTGAAAAGCCTCTGAGATGTGACTGGTTATCTTTCTAAAAGATGTTTCATTTTTATCAGTGTCACAACTTGAACTTTTCAGCTAAAATTTTGTTATATCAGTCAGAAAATATTATTAGAGAGTCACCTTGTGTCCTTAAAATATGCAGACCTTTGACTTTCCCCTAAAAGAGCAGAAATGGTAGCAAATGGTATGTCTGGCTACAAAAGCTTTTTTCCCTAGAGGCTGCAGGAACTGAAAAAAAAACCCAAAAAACAACAAAACAAAACAAAAAACCACTAGATATGTATATATGCATATCCACACACAAAAGGACATGTAGCAAAAAGTCTCCAGATGTGTTTTCATCCGAAATTAATTTTACTATAAGAGGAAAAAAGTAACCTCAGGAAGCATTAATATGGAAGGAAATAGACAGAGAGCCTACGGAAAATACTGAAGATTATTCTAAAGTCCATGAACTAGAAGGAAAAATGATTGTTAGTTTGTGTTTGAATTTCTTCACTTTAAAGGTACATTGATATTCCTGTGGGAATATTACAGAATACCTCAAGGCCAGAAGGAATCCTAAAATTCAGAGTATCTTGTGAAGGCATTTTATTTTGCCAAGTGTAACTTCCTTCTAACCCATTCTTTATAATACTCATTTCCTGGTTTTGATGGGTACTAGTTTAATTGACATCTTTTTTCTTTCTGAAATTTATATGCATGAAAATATATATGCTGTTATTTTGGAAGAGTGGAATAGATGAATGTTCTCCATGATATTTTTCTCCTTGTAGCCTTCTTAACCCAGAAGAACTGCTTTGTTTAATAACTTACATTAAACATACATGTCTGCTTTTGGTTTGAAAACTACTGACTTAATTAATTCTCTATTGCTAATAGAGTCTTCTCAATAGCAACACAAAAAACATTAATAAATTGCCAACAAATGGAATTCTTCTTTGCATGGCAGAGGAGACTATTTTTATTCTTCTTAAGCCTACCTGGGTTTCCATCAAAGGCATCTGAGCAGTCAGCGAGTGCTGAGTCAGGACCAATGACCCAAAGTGCTGAGGGGAGAGGATCAAGGGTTCATTTGAACACATGACGTGGATAATTGAAGATCAGTCTCTCAAGCACTTCTGATTGAATTGCCAGGTGCTCCTGAAATTAAGGTAATACTGTTAGCCACTAATGCAATTAAGACAGTGGCAACAGAAGGTAAGGTCTGAGAAAAAAAAGCTATTGCTAGCACTCAAGAGCAAGAGAAACAGACAGATCTCCTCTGAAATTATGGTGCCGTTAAGGGTAACTATGTGTTTCGGCAAACATACAAAATGAGGTAGCACACTACAGAGGAGTTCACTTTCACCATGATCTCTGAAAGAACTTTTCTATAATTAATAAAATAAATTATAGTAAGTTAACCTCCAAGTAGCTTTGCAAAGTCTTTCAACTTACTGCATTTAAAGAAACTGGCCAATGTTCAGGTAAGTTTCATTTAGTGACACTTCAATTCAAACAAGTTCTTTGGAGAATTTTCTTCTTGTTTTGATACATATTTGAAGTATTTCATCAAAAAACTCTCTGTGAGCTCATGTCATGTTAGCTGCAAATTAAATGAAGTTACTTGACACTGCCAAATCAGACCATTTTTATTAAATTTGCTCTTAAACACTAGGGAAACAAAGGGAACTGACTAAAGCCAAAACCTCATCCTTAAAAGATGTGTAATTAAAATTGCTACAATATGCTTAATTTCCAGTGTTCCCCACTATATTTACTGTGTACAGTCCTTTTTCCTATGTGCTCTGTTACACATATGGGAACATACATAGATTGAAACTGTTATTCTATATATATTAACAATATTCTTCTGATTTTCTGTTTTAGGATTTGTTACAGTGTTCATTCCTGTTGTCTTACACTGATGGATACTTCTCTAATCAAGTGAGGCAGTGAAAACTTAAGAAGTGATTCATCTTACTTTAGTCACTCATCACATGTACTGTGGCAGTGTTAGCTATCCTGAACACATCCAGGACTGAAATCTAGCCAACTGAGATGTCTAAAATTAAAAGTCCTATGAAGGTTTACTTTCATAACTTGCTCATGTAAATTCTGCACACACTATAATGCCCTGTTTCGCTCTGCTCAGCTCATCAGTTGATCAATCAGCTAAGTGGTAAAAACATGCCAAAACCAACACATTAAAGAGGCAACGAGACCTGCTGACCCCTGTAACAGCCAGGAATCCTTGAACATTTCTCTGGGACCCAAATTTAGTGAAGCAGTAAAAGCGCGTGAGTGGTTGACACTACTTGTAAGTCAGGTCAACGTATTCAGCTGGACTGAGCTGCATAAATGGAAAAAATAGGAAAATACTAGAATTTCTCACCTAGTTGCAAGTTCCCCAGCCCACGGACAAGAGAAAGCACGACACAATTTCACACTCTTTCTATTTGTCCGTCACAGTAGATCAGACTTGGAGAATGTTACTAAGGATTCCACATTTCTATGAGCACCTTCCTCATCCTCCAGGCTTTGTGACTGGTCTTTACTGGCACTTGCTGCTGCAAAGATTTTGAGATGTTAATAAAAATCTTGTCTGATCTCAAAGGGCATCTGGAGTTCAGTAAATTCCTCAATCCCCATGTGTGCCTACAGCAAAGCAAAGGCTCACCTTTCTCAGGAAGTTACATTACTTGAAATGTGAGGGAGAATTACCAGAGAGCCCTTAAGCTTCAGGAACCAACAGGTGTATACACAAAAGATAGAACAGAAGTTTTAAATATCTTTTTAGTTTGACTAAATTAGTTAAACTAAATACCTTTTAGTTTGCCAGCATGCTCTTCCTCATAATTGCATTTTGTTATCTTCTCCTCCAACAGCAATTTCTTCCAGGAAAAAAAAGGAGCCCCTCAGGAGCTGTGCCTGCTCTCATCTTGTCTTTTTCAAATTCCATTACTATCCTTTTCCTCTACTCCTTGAACATTTTCGGTTTCTTAGAGACCACAAAAAGCAGTGTTAGAAACAGGCAGGTACCCCAGCAGTGAAAATAAGATATAATCAGAGCATTTTTGACAGCAGTAATATGACAGAGGAGTGGGGTTAACATATACTCGTACAAAACTGTACAAGAATTGTATCTGAGGAAAAATGAAACATGATCCTGTGCCCCTTTCAATGTGGTGATCATGTGAGAAACTCCTGGGATATCAAACTTCCTTAGAGAAATGCAGCTTCCAAGATCCTGTGTGTGGGGGGCATCCACTACTGCTACTGAGCCAGGTACCCTACTTGTTCAAACGTGCCTGCAAAGTGTCTGTGATACCTGAGACTGTTAAGACACAAAGAATGGAGACTTTTCATACAAAGGATTCATATCCAATAAAAGGATTACGTCTCTCACACTTCTCATATACAATTCCTGTTAAGCTAGATGTGTTTTTTACATTTGGGGAGAGTTATAAGACCCCATGGGTATCAAAAGAATGCTTGTCTTACACGAGTTTTGTTTCCTTATTAGTAATTTTTAATTTAGTGGCAAATTTTCAGCAAATGTCATAGAATATTTAACACTGAGCCTGCAAATTTTCCTATTAAAACTAAAGAGAACTTTTCTCTTAAAATTTGAAAATGTAGAAATCTTGTCACTCACTTTCCTTTGGAATAAATTTATGGTAAATCAAAATAGGTTAATAAAGTTACACTCTGTAAATCCATTAAGCTGATAGTTTACAAAAGTATTTCCAAGCTTTTATTTTTACCTTGATACAATTTAGCCCAGCTTTCATCAAGGAAAGAACTCACATTCTGCAAAAATATCAATGTTGAAAGTATCAAATTTTTCCTTTCCTCCTCTTTTTTTTGTAAAGACATTTTAGTATTGCCTTTCTTGTCATTCTTTTCAAACTTAACAGAGGTAACTGGTTTATAAATTCATTATTTTGTTTATTATGGATTAGTTAATTTCTTAGCATTTTAACACACTTTGTTCATACCAGCAGCTACTGTCTGGAAACTAAGAAATCACTCAAAACAAAGTAAAGCTATCGAGTTCCTCTTCTGATAAAAGACAGGAAAGTAGCATCTTTCCCCATCATATAAATGAAACAAAAATATTGCAAATACAATGACATACATCTTAAATAGTCGCATTGAAAATGCTGTTCCTCTTGCAAAATTAATTTTTTAAGCAATGGAAAGTATTATCTTTAGTGTCTCACAATCTACTCCTTTAATTGATCCGACCAATGATAATCACAGCCCATCTGCTTCCTTCAAACCCTTTCAGGGGTATCAGCACACTTCAGCTGCACTATGCCACAGTTACTAAGGCAACCAGTGTGTGAAGCAGGCAGAAGCTGTGCTTATTCACATTAAAATATTCTCCTGCCAGAAAAACCCTACAAAATGATATATATCAAAAGCTACACTTTTGCATGCAAGAAATATATATGAAAGAACTTTGGGGGAGGGGGAAATACATGCTCTATTCTCATTTCTTTCTTTTCTTTCTTTTTGAAAATACTTTAATGTTTGTGGGATAAGGAAATAGAGGTTTCATATGACACAAGATGAATAGGAGGTATTCAGGGCAAGTTATAAAGAAATCCAAGTCTGCAGCAGATACAGAAGTTGCTTCCTGAAAGCACCTGCTATGTAAGTCTGAAGCAATGACACAGATTTATACTCATAGGTAAATTTTCTCACGTGCTACTGGGTGGTGCCAGCTTGGGCTGCCCTGTAACTGTCAGGCTGCTCCTGACTAAGAGTCCTTTCCCAAATCCCAGGTCTGGTAGATTTTAAGCTTGGGGGGGAAAAAAAGCCCCATCCCCTTCTTCATGCTCATTTTTTCTCAGAAAAACATGACAGGTACTTTTTATCTAAATATTTCACCATTTTTCTTATACTAAATTTATTCAGAAGTTATATTCTTCTGAGGAGACAAAAAATACAGGGTTTTTGAAAGGCTCAAGAGGGTACCAGATAGGAGATTTGCCGAACACAAAACCAATTCTGTGTCTTTCAGCAATATTCTCAAAACATTCTGCCCTGATCTGTAATTCATTGCAGCAGAACAAATACAAAACCTCTCCTACTCTTACTGCTTTCACCAAATGCAAAACCAATTAGAATTCTGTGGAGGAACAGAACCTCTGGGGTTATTGCAGGTGAATATGTTTTGATGAATTAGCTGAAGTACTAATGTAGCAGAAATAATCACATTGCATGCTGAAGGCTGAGACACTAATTATGTCTTGCATCTTTCTACACAGCTGACACTATTTAGAAAGGCAAATAGCACAGCTTTGAGGAGGCAAAATCCCTTACTGGGAGAATAGGAAATGCCTCCTGGTTTGAATGGGGCTGCCAGGAGAGCTCACCTTTGGAATGGTCCCCCTATAGTGAAACATTTGCAGTTTTGTTTAGAGGTAGACAGAAATTTTCCTGTGAACACAATGCATCAGAAGTGGTAGATTACTGAGTTCCAAATTATTAGTTTTATCGGCCGTGTTTCTTCATCTGTGTCCCACTTGAAAGATTTATTCTGCTTTAAGCACTGAGGAGAGAATTTGCTTGCCTGCTTCCAAGTTATTCATACAAGCTTCCTTTTACGGTTGGTAGAGAAACTGGCATTTATTAAAAAAAAAAATATCTGCACAGTTTTATCCCTGTCAGAAAAGTGCACAGTTTTATCCTGCTCTTCCCTGTTTTTCTCCACTGATTGTAACAGAAGCATAGACATCTGGCTCAAGAGCAGACATCTACGTTTCGTCAGGCAAATCGTCCTCCCCTTAAGATCATGATCTACCATCTTTTCTTAGTATATTCCTGTCCTCAGAAAATTATTAGTCTGGGCAATGTGAAGTTACTGCCTGAGGTATAGGGAACTTGTGTAATTGAACAATATACTTAAGAGAAGCCCTGCAGTGAAGGGCAAAAGTACGACCATTTCTGACTTTGTATCAGTGAAGCAGAGAAAGACTCAAGCCTGTGGCTATCAGGTTGCTGTATTTGCTACACTGAACCTTGGGAAGCTGGCAGCCAGTTGCAATTCTGATTTGCATCCCAAAATTTACGAATGCCATGGTCGAATTAACCCATTAACTGTACACAGCCAGTTGTGCCCTAAATAATTTTTCCTTGCAAAGCCAATCTAATCCAGACTTGAGAACAAGGATCCACATTATACAGGCCATCCAGAATCAGAAATTATTTTAATGTAAAAGAAAGAGGAAAATCACATTTTCCCAAAGATAACTAAGGAAACCCATGGATAAACATATTCTATTATTAGGTGTTGTAGCATTTCCTAAGCACAGAGATGGTGAAAGAACAACCAGTTTCTAATATCTTGTGTAACTTTTTCCCAATGTGTGCTGTTAGATTCACCGAAAAGAAGTGTTTATTCTCTGCCATGCGAAAGATTTGCATGCTCTAGGCTTTCAGTGCCCACTTGTCATGTGAATTCTGCTCAGATCAATCAGATACCTCTGGAAACTCCTTGCATGGTTCACTCCTTAGCATTCCAGGCTTTTTGGAAGTGAGCAAGGATCAGATTAGATGATTCTGTAAATACTTTAAGTTACAAAACTTAACATATAAATACATTTTTCTTAAATGTTGTGGACTGACACACAGTCTTGACTAACAAAGCCACAGGAAAACAAAAATACAGTTTATCTGCACTTAGATTATGCTCTTAGCAAAGACTCTTGTCTCATCAGATTTCTGCCACAGACTAAACAAACACTGTCATCAAACTAATGGCATTTGATATAGCTAAGCTAGCTGTGGCAGAGCTGTCCCAGCACTATTGTAGCTCAGGGTAGAGCAGATTAATACAAATCTGTTGCCTTACCAGTTAAGCTCAGAATGATAGAAAGGTGACAGAAAGTTCTCTTTCTGTGAGTCAAGTTGAATTCTGACACAGCAAAGTTCCTAGTCCACAGTAATTTCTATATATCTGAGTTTTCACTTACAGAGGCTGAAGTGTTGAAAAGCAATGCACATTGCAGCTTGCCTGTGTGAAGAAGCAGGATGAAAGCACTTAGAGCTCCAAAATTCAATATAGTGTCACCTTACAACTGCAAATGATGGAACTGGAGAAGTTGTACTGCAACTAGACATCATTACTATCAGTATGTCTCATGGGCTTCTAGTAGTAGTAGATGGGTACATAGATTAAGATGGCTCTGCTGCCTCTTGCATCAGTGGCTCCATTTGAGATGGCTGCTTACATAAGCTGGAGGAAAAAGTTGATCTGCTGTGCAATGTGGGAGTACATCAACAGCAATCAAACAAAAGTAAGAGAAACTAGAGTGAAAACAGTACAAGCAGTAATAGTGTAGGAGAGCATTATTCTTCTAAGTAGTTTAAAAATGGAGAAGGGAATAATTTGCCATTGGATGCATATTTTGGAGTGTAATTTGTGTTTTTGTACAAGCATGATAATTACCATTATAGATTGCACACAAGCTTGGTGGACATCGCATAATTATCTCCTTAAAATGTAAACAAATATCTGCTAAACTGCATCCGCAGCCCTCTAGGTTTCTATAAATACTGTAATAACAGCAGAAGTTCATATAAACAAATATAGCTGGCTATCTGCAGTTACTGTTGTTTCAAAGCTCTCATTGTGGAAGCACACTTCAAAAAGTTACAGCCACATGCACACGCTGAAAACACAGCCGTTATATGCAAGAATAGATTTGACTTTTGAATATTCTAAAGGAATATCTCAAGCAAACCAACCAGGCTAACAATTATTTCATAAACCAGACTAAGCCTGTTCTTTGAGCTTTACATGAGACCAGTTGCTATGCCCAAAATCATCAAGCAATGTTTTTGACTCAGATAGCTACTCTTCTTCCACAATTCTCTCTTGTTTCTAGGGTAATACTCTTCCCCAGAGGCAAATCATTTTCCCTTCGGCAGTGTAGTTCCACTTTGCAAATCATTTTCCCTTCAACAGTGTAGTTCCACTTTGCAGAGTATTGTATATGTGGATCCAAGACTTTCTATTCCTTAGCATCTCTCTCTATTCCTGTTTTCACTGAAATATTATATGTGATGTCTGAGGGCTGCAAGCTGAAGATGTCATTGCAATGGTTCCCATAATTATTGGTCAGAAAGCAGGCACTGGGAAAGCCAGACTTACAGCAGACTCCTTAGCCCGAGCAATTTGTGGGTAACACTGATGCATTGTGAAGGGAGCACTAGCGCAGTCGTATGAGATGTGCAGCATAAAATAAAACAGATGTAAGAAATTAGCAATCCTGTGATATTTCCAAAGAAAGAACCAGTTACTTCATATCACCTCAAGCTGGTAACCAATGGCATTAGCTGCTTAACTAATCGCAGGGTGATTTTGATCCTGTGACTCCTGTGACTTCTGTGCATAGGGTTTGCTAACAGCCTTTCTGCATCTTTTCAAATTGAAGTGTTACCTACTCTTACTGGGGAAAAAAGCCCACAGCTCAACAAACCTGTGTACCATCTTGCGCACCTCTGCACTTTGGGTATAAATAAAATGAAAAAATGCTATAAAAGAAATAAAGACAATATTAAATATTGAATATTCATACATTGTTATCCCTTTTATCTTGTTTCTTTTACTGCATGCATGAAAATACGCGTGCTTATTTGCTTTTTGATTTACAGCTGTGAAGAGCAAATTTAATGACTCACTGTTCCCACGCAGTAAAATCTACTTTCCTTATGTCTCCGACTGGCCACACATGCACACACCAGCATGCCACCAGCTAGCACGTACAGTCAATCATAGGTGCATCAGTCTGGTTTTCTGTATATAAAACTGATCTGCACATATCGAGTGGCTATTTGGCCAAGACATCCAATGTGTTATTTAACACCTCAGGAAATCTCAGCCAAATGGCTGAAGTTTTCCTTCCGGTATCCAGAAAATATCTGATAGCCTATACTAATTTAAGAGATGCTTCTGTGACAAAGACAGATAAAAAATATTGCAACCTTCTTGCATAATGTCTAGAAGAATAATTGGAAATAAATTTTGAAAAGAAAGAAAGAATTAACATCTTAGGAGCTAGAAATACTTCTTACAAAGATTATAATCTGAATTAGAGGTATTTCAGATACTACAGATAGCAGATACGTGCCTACATGTTTTGCAGAAATTATTTAGTCCAGATGAAGAAAATTGACTTAAAATGGACAAAAAAGAGACCAAATATAAACTTGATGAAAGTTAGACTTAGTGGAAAGAATTGAGCAACAAAAAACCAGAATCAGAGAAATAACATGTTGCTGAAGTTCAACAGTTTCCTGGGGGAAACAAGAACCAAAATATTGACACACAAACAAATACACCTAAAATTATTGTTTGGGTCCTTTATAAGTATAATTTTAACAAATGAAGCTCATTAAAGTGACATTTTGATAAACTTCCTAGGTCATCATGAAATTACTGATGCAACCTAAAAAAAAAAATCTGTTCATTTTCACTTTGGAGAAAATCTGTATTGAAAATTGTATTTCAGTACACAGCATTCAATTGTAGCATTAGGGCAGTTTCATTTAAAGATTTTGAAAATATAAACTGGGTGTGTGGGGAGGCTTTTATCTCTCTTCGGCCAAAACAATAGCTCAATGTTGACATTAATTCACTAAGTATTTTGCTTGACACAAAATTTTCCGTCAACATAATCCATACTTTTCTATCAAGAGAAGATCATTTTGAGCAAGGAAAAATGCTTGACCTCCATGAGATGATCTTCAACTTGTTGAAAACAAAACCATGACACTTTCCAGTTTTCTACGAAGATGTCATTCTCATCTAATTCTTAGAACCTGCACATCTCAGACATAAGAGACATATTGACCTCGTCACGGCAATCTTGCTTGGGATTGATAACAGCATGTGTATTCAGACCTAGAACACATCTTAGGAGGTGCTTCAGGGCTGACAATCAAGCCTCTTTCATAACCGAGCAAAAAAAATGAGCTTCAAGATTTTTAATCAAACCAGAATCACAAATTCTGATAAGACACAATACTTTAAAGAAAAAGTGGAGGATCAGTCTATGAGTTTGGCTTTGGCTTAACAGCCAAGAATATCTAAAATGTCTCTAGATACCTGAGAATGTTTTCAAAGTTTTCTATGAAAAGCTAGCTATAATTCATATCCAAAATGATCAGGAAAACAACCACGCAAGTATAAAATGCATGTAAATGAATTGCCAAATTTATTAATTTTTTCTGTAATAACTTATCCCCAGTAGAAGAAAGGGTAGATGACAGGGAAAAGAAAACTCAGAAGATCGAAAGCTCTGAATATCCTAGTCTCAGCTGACAATTACTGCTTTGGTTCAGTACTGACTCTAAAAAATTACCTTTATCTCAATGGCTAGATATTTCTTTAATAATTATTTATAACTCTTTATACAGATGCCTCTGAATAATTCTTCCATTCTTTATAACAGATGTGTCTGAATATTTTGCTGTCATTATTGCATGGCTAGACAATAAATTTGTGAGACTGTGCTGCCTTTTCACAGTTAGGGTCTATAATACTAAGAAATACATTATCTCCATTTGTACTAGACCATACTATTACCACAAATTTTCAACTACAGATCAGGACAACATATAATGATGAACAAGAGGCTCAGAGGAACTTCACAGATATATATCTCTCAATTGCTTTTATGATATTTTATTTTCTGTCCTAGACAAATTGGAACATTATTATTTTCCTAAGAAATGCATATTATTAAGTCAGAATATACTTCAGACATATCAGCAACTCTTTCATATTAACATAACTTCAGGTCCTGGAAGCATTGCATCTGACTCCAGGGTTTCTTTCAGAGTGGGAATTGAAAGCAAATTTCCAGACATAACACAGGGCAGATGGATTTGAAGCTGTTTAAGAGTCATTGCTACAATTACTTTGTTAACCCATAATTTAAAGAAAATCAAAACATTAGAAATGAAGTAACCTGATCATGTAATACACATCCCTGATTCGTTCTGTAGTTTACACACTCTGTAACTGTATATATGGAATATATCTAGCTTCCAGAGGAAAAAAAATAAATAAAAAGGAATAAGCTATATCTTCTTTTCTCATTACAGTCTGACCTCTATTGTGGATCTGCTTGCAAGTATTCATATAAGGCATAATTTTAACAACAAATTTTTACGTGAGTGGGATCAATTCTTACCTTCAGCTTACTACAATTCAGAAATTCTTTAGCTTTAGAGATACATATGATGAAAACATTCGTTATCATTTTTGAATACATGGTGTCATAGCCTAAGAGCATCTAGACATCAATGAGCAGAAGAGAATGCTCAATAAAAGGTATTAAATAATCTTCAGTAACATTTATCAATATAAAAAAAACCAAAAAAACCCAAGAAAACTATTTCCTATTAAGTGGTGGTACATGCATATTCCAGTAACTGAACTGGATGGAGTAAATGTATGTAAATCCTTTCAGAATAATTTAAACAGGCTGAGGATGAGATTCCCTCACTGGGAAGAGCCTGGTCCTCTAATAAGAGTTACTAAATGACCATCCAAAAGATCTTTATGCCCTTCATAGTCCTTCACATCAGTAATGAGGGTCTGCTTTCCACTGCTGAAAGGAGAGTTGGCAGCCCTGTAACAATTCCTTTTATGTGGGAAACACACCTTTCAAAAAATCTGAAGAAACAGAAAATTCAGTACACGTGTGCCCTTAGAGCTCACCAGGCGTACGCTGTTCTCTAGCTCTCTTCTGAATAAGGGCTTGCCTCAGTTCAGAGCTTCTTTTACAGTGTCTGTATCGAGTTTCAAAGTCTGTGTTTGCAACCTTTCAAAATTACACCGCAAAATTAAACTAAAAATTTTTCTCTAGTACATGTAGTCTACAATTAGAAAAAAATTTGGGAAAGAACAGAGTTAATGCAACAACTATTGTTAAAGACAATCAGTCTCAAAACATCTTGTTTCTGGAACAAATGTAAATTGAAAAACAAATCAAAGAGAATCACTTTGCATAAGCTATTTTGGGCATTTCTTTTGCAAGTTAAGGGATCATAGAGACTGTTACACTGTTTCTATGGGATATGAAGAGAAGTCAAGTGTAGAATGACCTAAATAATTAAAAACGTCTATAGATAGGCAACCCCTGCTAACACTCTGCCATGTTTTCATCTGGTTAATCATTTGCTTAATCTAACTACACGTTCACAAGCCAGTTTGATTAAAACCAGTCAATAAATATGTTTTCATATGTGTTTTCCAAATATTCTGTTGAACTTTCAAGCTCTTACATGAAAGTGAAGGAAAAGGTGAAGTAAAAAGTGGTGGTAAACCTTGTGTAACCCACACGGCTAATCAAGGATAGTTACCAAATTTGCCGACACTGTTGTCACACCAGAGGTGAAGGTGCAGGAGAAGTATTAACCACAAACAGCAGCAGCTTCTCCAGGAAAAATGCACATAAACACTATTGCTAGTCCTGCCACCAAGAAAGAAGAGCCACAGTGTCATTTTTGTCATGAATAATCACAGGCTGGTTTAATGGCAGCACATTTGTAGCACTGTTTAGAGTCTCTGCAATGACTTTTTGCATGGCATCTCACACGGTATTGCCCATCGCTGTGTTCCTCAAGCATGCTGGGAATCAATATGGTCAGTAACAGCAGCCACAATAAATGTGCATGATGAGTAATATTTTACTGCCAAAAGAATCAGCAATCATCATTTGTGCCTGTGTTAATTATATTTCCACTATGACTGGTAGATAACTAGGTCAGAAAAATAGTCTGCAGCCTATATTTAGTAAACAAAATAATTTTAAATCCTTTCATTCAGCACAGAATATAAAGCAGAGATTGTGGTGGGGGCATCTTTGACACACATTTCCCTGTTAAGTTTTAGCCCAGACTGCAGAAAACACAACAATGTTTTGAATGAGTCTGAAGATGCTTGGAAGTGCCTCAGGCAAGGATGCTCGAAGGGGAGCAGCTCTTTCAAGGACTTCCTGTAAACACAGTTTTGAAAAGGCTGTCAAAAATCGTATACACTCTATCACAAAGAAACACAGTCCTACAGCTGCACTTAGACTTCCTTACAAATTACCTATCAACTGTCACTTTGCAATAGTTAATTGTCCAAAAAGAGGTAAAAAACCCAAACATACCAGAAGAGAAACTAAGAGTTTGATATATTTAGGAAAATCTCAATTCCCAATTCTTATGTGCAGCTTTCCACTGTGTGTGTATCTGTATGAATGTGTGCATTTAGATTCATCATGCCATTTGAAAATTATCATGAAAATAATAGTGTGTTGTGCAGGCACACGTCACTTGGCAGTTAAATAGTGCCTCCAGAAAAGTTCAAGTCTAAGTGATATTTCTTGGAAAAATAGTCAGGCTTGACTGCTCCCCTATTCTGCAGCCAGAATAAATTCTTTTAACTCAAAGATTATCTCAGTTCAACAGGAAGTGCTAGCCCTGTAGCCCTGTCTCGCTTGAATGATATTGGGGAAGGCCATGTTCGACCATGAGAGTGACAACCTTCGAGCCATTCCGTCCCGCCCACCGATCAACTGCTGCAAACCAGAGCTCAGTGACGGGAGGGGCAGCTCATCAGGGAGAAACAAACTCTGCAGTCCGGTGGAGCAGGTGTGCTGAACGCACACGGCTTCCAGAGACAACTGCGCCTGCACAGTGATGAGCTAGACAATTATTTACAGGTAGCCTTTCACTTCTAATTAGATTTACTGAGATTCATTTTCCTGAAGGAGTGATTACTCTAGCACCTCCTCTTTATGATCAATAGTTTAAAGCTCTTCTAACTAATCCTGCACAAATTACTAGACATAAATGTTTAAACGTACATGAAGCAATTTTTGCCCACTTCTGTATTAGCAAAATGTTTTGTTTATTAGTGATAGATTTCTTGAAAGATAAACTTGAGTTCCTGTTAAACCTTTTATAAGAGTGTATATCTCATAAAAGGGAAAGTAAAAATAAAAACCCCTGAAATTCATTTAAAAGATTCCACAAAAAATCCCCCACCAAACAACCACACCAGTAGTGGGTAGGAAATAATAAAAATACCCAGAGTTTGCATATTCATAGAGTGGCAACGGCTAATGTATTTTTTCGCTCAGCAAGCCCTAGAAGCGATGTCATTCCTCCCTTTGAAAAAAAAATTTAAAAAGACAAAAATAAAGGAGTATAGACACTGAACTGAGCATCCAGCAAAATAGAACTTTTGTTTCCATTTTTCAGTTTTAAGACTTTTACACAAAACATCCATATAATTTATGAGCTAACACCTTTCAGCAGAGGAGAAAAAAAGTATAACTCTTCTAGGCTACTTGTTGTCATTGACAACTCAATTTAAATCTGATGCAATGATGGAAAATGTCATAAGTCATGCCATTAGCCTGTCATTAATAAACAGTTTGTCTCATTATTTTACAGTTTCTTGAGGCTAACAACACATTGATATAATGTGTTTTCCCACTCTGAAAGTAGTATTAAAAATGCATCAGTGGAAGAGCACTTGAGGGAAAAAAAAAGGCAATGACAATTTCTGTGTTCTATTTCACAGCTTTTTTCAGTTCACCTTGAAATTCATCTGCTAAGAAATACAATGGGCAGTATCCATCCTAAAAAGTTGCTGAATAAAGTTTCTTGCAAACCTACAGGCAGCTTTCATACCTGAACTCATCATCTTTGTTGTGTTTCTTTCTATGCAGCAGTTTCTCTGTGAGATCCCTATGCTTGACCATTCCCTAAGTATTCAATGATATCCATCCCAGCACAGAAAATCTCTACAAGCACATGGTTGATGTGCATCTGCTGTACATAAAGCCACACACAGGCAAATATTTAGTTTTAATACTGTTTAAATTTCTTTGCAAGCATAAAAACAAGTAGTCAGAGAAATCATTCAAATTGTCCTGTAACATGTAAAATAAATAAGTTTCATCTAATCAGTTTGTGTCCTGGAATTCTTCCTGCCTTTAAAGTTCTATAGATTATACCTGTAGATTGTTCTCTTAGATACACCAGGACATAGGAAAGTTGAGGTTAGACACAAATAAAATCAACCTCCTACCATCTATACTTTGAGATATTCCATGGCATTCTATGGAAGAATGAAAAGCAAGGCTGAGCCACTCATTACAGAGATTCAAGTAACACTACCAATACTATGCTTTTCTTTCTCTGCCTAAGTCTCTGCACTGTTACTCAGCCCACAATACCATAATTAAGAGAATTCATAACTTTGTACTTACACTGCATGTTGTCTTTCAACAAACTCAAATGTAAAAGCAATGACAAATTGCACTCAGCAAATGACTTTTTTCAGATTACTAGCTCCTGATTTCTGTAGCTTTTGAACACAGATCCTTTGACAGTCTAAGAAGTAAAGGCAGCAATCAAGGTTTAATTTAAACTTTGAGGGTTCATAAGCCCAGGGAAACCTTGGCAGTCCATACAAGTACTGAAAGCTCATGAGTGAAACTGGTACAAAAATACATTTTTGGGAAGCAGCTATGAAAAACCTAAGGAGCACATCTGCTTTAAAACAGTAGAAGAAAGAGTAGAAAATAAAAGAAAGAAAAAGTGAATTCAAGGGTTCAGAACTACCTGCAATGAGCATGGAAATTGTTTTAAAATAGCAACATCTTCCATAAAGCAGAATATCTGAAAAGCGTAAAGAAGAATATCCAAAAACCAGTCAAATTGCATTCAGCAGCAGTATATATGAGAGCTGCTAATAAGACATCATAAAGGCAGAAAGACACCTACAAACTGTTTCAGTTTCCTCATAGGAGACAGAAGTACCTGGCTTGAATGGAAGTTACCATGGCTTGTTGGGAAAGATTAAACTGTGACCTCAAGAAAATAAAAGGAAATGCCCTTCCTGCTTTAAGAACAGACTTCTTACTCTCTAATTCTTTTTTACTCCATCCCAAAAGCCAAGAATATCATTGTTTTGATAATATGTCATGGGCAAGAGAAAATATACATAGAAGCATTCCTCCTCTTTTTTTATCACATCTGTGAGACACAGATATATTTGGCTGAGGAGGTTAATTTGTTTCTGAAGATGCCTATGAGCCTTGCTAATCAGATACTAGCTTTTGGCAGCCAAGAGAAAGTAGCAGAAGAAAGTGAGTCGATATTGAATCTTATTGTATTAAAAACTGTCTTTTTTGTACAGGTCAAGGATAAAAACTAGGATCTAAAATATGTACAGAAAAAGGAGTAGAAACTGAAAATTCAGGGCAGTAAGTAAATTTGTTTAGATTAGTTTTCTTGCACTAAAATGAGATGACTTATCCTATGCTGGAGATCTACTACCTGCCTCTGACTCTTACAACCCCAGGAGATCCCAGCAGTTGGAAAAGCTGGGGTGTTTGCCACACATAGGTTTTTAATAGAGCCTGAAGGAGCTGACCCAGCCACGGCTGCCAGGGCTGTTCAGTAGCAGAGGTCCTGGAGCTCCCAGGCTCTACAACATTGCCCCACTCTAAGCCAAAAGCATATGTCAAAGGCAACTTTCAGAAATTTCTAAGCTTTTATCCCCGCAAGAGACAAACATGGGAAACATGCCACAGGTAGGTCTAACTGAGCCTGCAGAACTGGCTTTGAAAATTGCCACTGCAGTCCCACAGAAATACATCATTTATTTACTGCTCAGCAGACGAATACGTTCCCCTTTCCTGCCTTCTGCTCTAGCTTGAATGCATGAGGAGGTATGTCCCTACAATTTTTTGGAACTTTCTCAGACTCATTCCCAAAATGGCTCATTAAATGTATCTTTCAATGTAAGAGTAGTAGGAAATCTAAACAGAGTTCTGCACGTACACCTTCTTCTGGGAATGACAAAGCAGAGTCACAAAACAAGTAAACACCTTAGATACTGTAGGAAAAGATATGATTTATGGAAGTAATTAATCTCTAAAATAAAGTGATTTCCCATAATTTAAAAAAGGAAAACTTATTGGCTGATAGTCTTCTGTACCAAAATAGAAGGAATATGTATGGGGCAGAGGTGAGGGTAAGGACAAAAGGAAAATAAACAAGATGTGTATTCCAAAGCGCGTGTATGCCAAATAGTTCTTGGAAAACTGTATTTTTACCTGTATTTGACTACAGTGTTTTGCTATCAAATATTTCACCATAAACATACAATTTTCTTCCTCTTATTTTTTTCTTCTCTAATCAAAAAATACTGTATGACTAAGAAATAATGACTGTGGAAGATGACCATCACCAGAGACTCCAGATTAATTTGAAAAATATAAATGTTGTAAAACAAAAACATTATAGAGGAAGAGAGTATGTTCTTTTTGATAAAAATATCAGACCTAGAAGGAAAGTTAACAGAAAACTTTATATCTGCTATGTCCCACAATAGCAGTAAAGTCGTTATAAGCATGATTATCTCCAGAGACTGGGAAAGGTTATAAATGTTTTCAAAACAGTTTACCACGAAGAAAAATATGTATTTAATGATGCTATGTGTTTAAGGAAATGTATGCAATTACCTAAATAAATACAGAATCCCAGAATGTTTTGGTTTGAAAGGGACCTTTCAAGTTCATGTAGTCTCATCCCCCTGCCATGATCAGGGACACCCCTCAGTAGAGCAGGTTTCTCAATTCCCCATTGAACCTGAGCCCGAAAGTCTCCAGTGATGGTGCATCCACCACCCCTCTGGGAAGCTTGTTCCAGTGCCTCACCACACTTAGTAGAGAATTTCTGAAACTAAAGGAAAAGAGATTTTGATAAATGTAAGGAGACAGAGAAAACTGAGCAGAAAAGAGCCCGTGAGCCAGCCCCTTTGCCCTGTCACCACCTTATTCATCCTGGCAGTGAACATTTCACATTTAAACTGAAAAGAGCCGTAATATTACCCTGGGATTGCAGTCTCAGTCCTTCAGATAAGGTGCCTAGGGACAGAAGCAACTGGAACTTTTAAGAGCAGGATAGTTTTAAAGAAGATACTTTACAGATCCGTCTGAACAGCAAGAGGCTAAAGTGGCTGAGATGTGGGACATCATGTTCCCAGAAAAAAAATATGTACTTACAGCAGCCATTTCAAGGGAGATCCTCAACCCATCTGGCAAGCCTATCCACTTTGGGGTTCTTGTGCAGTCCTCAAAGCACAGAGGAGAACAAGAGGGAAAGGCAGATAAACAAAAGACTTCAAAAGAAAGACAGGCTGCCCTCAGAACTGACTGTATTTCAAAAATCCTTTGTCAAATTGAAGATTTTGCTGCAAACCATTTCACCCTCGGTGAACCAGCATTTACAGATTTTCACTTTTCCTCTAGTGAAGTTTTGACTTGTTTTTGTTAGCCAAAATATCTCAAGCTAATATGCTTAACCTTACCCTGTAAGAAACCCACCTGTTGAAAGGTATTTTTGTGGCTTCAAAAAAACCAGCAAAATGATCTGTCCCATTGGCAGCATCTAAAGGGAGTATACGGCAGTTCACCTTTAAAATCTTCACAAAAGTATTAATGCAACCACTTCTTCTTCACTTATGGTACATCTGCTCTCCCCCAGCACCCCAATGCAGCAGATGGTCTAGCTCAGTGAAGTACATATAGCAAATACAGCTTCAAATTCCACTGCCTTGAGTGAAGTTCAAGTTAAGTTGCACTGTTGCCGGGAGAAACTGGAGTGTATGGTCATATTGCAAATACATGTCTAATTTTTGTTGCCTATGTCCTCTCAATACTCCAGCCACGTCACAGAGGATCAGGCAGAACATCATGTTCCACTCTAGTATCCTTGGTTATTTGGGAATTGAGGTTGATTTTGCTGATTTTGTGCTATGAAGATGCAGTGTGGGCCTGCTGCACCACAGTATGAGGTGGCATCAGGCACAAAGGAATTTGACATTTTGTAGCAGCAGTTGTGAACTGCAGAGCTGGCAGCTTCAAGAGCAAAACGTATCATGCTGCTCAGGGAGATGAAAAATCTACCTTTATTCCATAGAATCAAAATATTCTTTATAGGTACTTCTACCTGTTGCAATGAGTATTTTTCATTTTTTTCTGTCTTGTTTGTACTTTTGCTGGCTCGATTAGAATGGCTTCAGTGTTTGTATCTACCAAATCTGCTTAGTAAATGTTTTTAGTACTTGCAGAGACCATTAAATAAAACAAAGAAAGCAGAACACCTACTCTGGCTCTTTCCATTTGCAAGACAGGCAGGTCGGAAGGACAGCAAATGCCCCATTGAATCGAGAAGACATCAGTAGAACAGTTCAAGTTTATTTTTTCGTATGCCAAGAGGAAAAAAGGTCTTACTCTGATTTCTATGCATTTCTTTTACATATCAGTGAAAATTCTACAGATAACACATATAAAGAAAAATAACAAAATATAATATATTTTATCTTCCTTTCATTAAGGCTGATCTTTACATCAGCTGGTATAGAACATTCAGTTAATGTTTTCTATCAGTGACTTTTCAGAAAACTCTTTCATTTTAGAGGTTTTTGGACATTTGAGGTAGTTACTAGGAAAGGCCATATCTTCTGTTTCCTGACCAGCCTTCCTCAACAAGTTCACAAAAGATTCCCCCTAATGGTGAGAGAGGCGAGAGGAAATAGTCTAATTTTTATTTCATTAAGGTACATCTGGAGAAATTTGGTTAGCTTGTCTATAACACATTTGCATTAGGCCTTAAACTTTCCTATATAGATCAATTAGAAGGAACAGTTACATGTAACAGGAGAGATAGGAAATTCATTTAGTAAACAGGAAAAGGTGTCAGCAGGAATTAGTAAACCACTTAAGGAAAACTGGAAATCTGTGGACTCGTATTTTGAACGAAAAAAGCAGTTTGAGCAAACTAACGGAGAGATGTTATATCTGATGTTTAGCAAAAAGAAAAATGCAGTTGTATTATCTTCCACATTTAGAATGTAACTGCGAACTCTGTTGGTAGTTCCTCTACAAATGTCTACAAAAAGTATACTTCATCTGAATAATGATGAACCAAATCAAGTAAACATTATCTTGTGTCTCTATCACTTTTGAAAACTACTCATCAGAATATATTTTTGATTTTGTAAATTGAAACCTATTGCAATAAATGTAACATCTTTCCATTCCAGAAAAAAAGAAGGTCATCTTGTGCTTTATTTTTTCTAGGCAGTCACTGTTAGGCCAAGGCCACTGTTAATTGCCTTTAAAGAGCAAGAAAAAGGGGATCTTTTCTAACCTGGTTTTCACTCTTCTTACTTGAAATCACCATGTTCCCCATTATCCCATAAATATGTGTTCATTAATGGCATAATTTATTTTCAATTTACACAAATTTGGGAGCTCATCTCTTGGAAATTATCCATATACAATTTCTGTGACTATGTTCAGATGACATGTACATATTATTTGTCTAAGATATTATATCAAATTGAATTATAAGGAAAGATGGAGACAGTAATTCTCCAATGGGGAAATAAAAGAATCAAATAGAAGCATAAAAATCTAACTTTAAAGCAAGCATCAATGGTCATGCCCAAGTGACTCAGATCATGTTTAAATTCCAAGATTCCTTGAAGAAATAACCCTCTATAGGTTTTTCACTGCCATTAAATGAGCAATTTTTGTAATTATCTGATACATATATCAACCACGTCTTTTATAATATTTTGGTACCAAGAATTACGGGACATTTCTCACATATCATGAAAGTTCTTTAAGTTTGGAGAGAAAATTTCAGTCCATTTATTAATTTTAAAGATGCCAGTTAAGGTAGAAGTACTCTTACGTGTGAGATGAAATAAAATCATATTAAAAATATTAAGAACCTACTGCAAATATTAGGAGTTTTTAAGTGAAATTTATTACATATTTTTTCTCCTAATAATTAATATATGAATATTTTTAAAATCAAAATGTTTAAGCCAGTGGAAGTCTGATATGACTCCTCTCACACTGATATCATATCACCAGGATTTATGAGGGATTATAGGTCAATCTTATGCATAGCATTTGAATAAAAGATCTTTCTATACAGTTTAGGTCCCATTTTGAAAGATTTCAAATCTGTCTGGCATTATTAAGATTGGAATTTTTATTAAAATAAATCAACTTATTTTTGTTTACATAATTAGTATATAAGTTTGCTCCTTGAGAGATGTATAAACCTCTCTGATCTGATTTCCAAACCTAGGAGCTTTCAATAGAGTCCATATATTTCATAAATACAGTTTCATAGAAAGTAATCAACACCTGAATGCTGGAAATTAAATTGTTTACTTAGGAAACATTGAAAATTAATTTAACTGCCATAGTCACCTGCTTACAGCTTAGCGTTAATGGGCCCTTCTCAAAGCTGTAGGTGAATGTGAAGTGAACTTTGTTAGCACAAATGGCTGAGCTGCGGGGTGAACATAGAAAGACTGGTTATCTTCAGATAAGGGTGAGGCCAAGGCTGGCCCAAGCGGGAGGATAAGAGCAATTAATGACCTGTCCACGTGGACATGGAGAAAGAATCCAAAGAGGTATTAGAAGACCCCAGAGCACAAATCACCATTACACGAAGAGGCACATGCAGGGCATATGATGGGTATAGAGACCATGGGGTTTCTTTGTTCAGGGAGCCCCTCCAGAAGCACCCATCTAGAGCTAGCTTACAATTAAACATTACCCTACACAATTAATTTCTAATAGTTGATAAAAATAGTCGATATAATCCCAATAAACATAATTAAAAATGAATGGTCCTTTTATACACTAACAGTTAGCCTTTAAATGTTTACAAGAGACCTTTTCTCCTCTTAGTGCTTTGAGAGGCAATCAAGAACTTATTTTTCTCTTTAATTACTGTCTTTTCATCCTTTCCAGGAACACAAAATTGGCAAAATGTTTACATCCTATTGAAGCTATGAGACAAATTATTTTCTGCATACTAAAGTCTTCTGACCTTAGATACCATGCCTATAACATCTCTAAGGAAACACTAAGTTGAAATCTAAACTTTAATTAAAATTATATTTGAGGGCAATTATTTGGGCCACAAAATGTAATTTGCTTTATCACCGGTCATTACTCTTTCAACACTGTAGAGTTACGGTGCCCAGTGGCCTCAATCAAAACCTATTTGTGTACCTGCCTTGCTTTGCAGCTCGAGCTGGATGGATAGTCTTCATTTCCTGGTGGGTTATAAATGTGTTCAGCTTCTCTGCTGTAGTTTCTGCTGGCAGAGGGCACTGCAGTCCAAAAGTAAATCTCTTTCAATGTACTTCTGGTTGCAGACTAAGGTTCTCTGGGAATCCCATGCCTTGAAATGCTTTATATAAATGTCACACTCTTTCATTATTTTTTAAACGATGCCTTAAAAAAACTTTTTTTTCTCTAATACAGATAACTAAATATTAGTCACTTATACTAAAATGCTTACTACACTTTAAAAATGTTTTAATGAATAAAAAATACATTAAAGAATACCTAAGAGACACCTGTTGGTGTGTTTATAAAAGGTAGAGAGTTTCATTTTTGAGTCTCTAAAAGTTAGCAACTCTGAGTGGTCTTTCTATGGCAAGAAAGTGCCAGTATGTATGAACTTCCTGCTCAGGGATTTGACAGAAGTCTGTAAATAAGGTTTCAGATAATAAAATACAAATACAGGAGAGTAGGGAGGGACTGTAGGAGGCAGAAAACAAAAACCTGGTAGAGTCTTACCATGAAGAGTTTATGCTGGGGAAAGCAAGCAGGAATACCCCAAAACCAAGGTGGGCAAAAACTATCTATCTGCAATGCAAACAAAATTCAGAGCCTGAGTTTAGTCCCTATCTTTTCAATTAGTACCACCACCACAAAGACTTATTCTAGGAGTTTAATAGGATGATGCAAGTATTGCAGTAGATAAATACTGTATTTTAAAGTAGAAATGCATTCTGATGTGAGATCAAGGTGTTCACACTTGGTAATAACCCAGGAAAGATTTGGCAAGTCATTCTTCCTTCTGCTTCTCTGCCTGGGCTTTCAAAAAAAAAGAAAAAAAAGTAAGAAAGTTATTTAAAACTAGACTTCCTGCTACTGTTTGTTAACAAAGGATGGCAATAAATGATCCTTTGAATACTCAGAAATAACCTATTAGGTTGGTCAATAGAGTTAATGCTGTTCCCTAAACTATGGTTTCTTACATAGTAGTCAAATAGTAGGTAGGAATGTAGAGAAAAGACACAGATCTGTTGGAGCATGTCCTGAGGAAGATGCTCAGAAGGCTGGAGCACCTCTCCTGGGAAGCTGGGCTGAGAGAACTGTGGATGTGTAGCCCGGTGAAAAGAAGGCTCATGGCAGCCTTACAGTACCTGAAGGTGTCAGAGAAGAAAGATGGAGACAACATTTAGCAGGGCCTGTTGCAACAGAACACGGAGTAATGGTTTTAAAATAAAGGGGATCGATTTGATCAGCTATAAGGAAGACGTTTTTTACAATAACAATGATGAAACACCAGCTCAGGTCGCCCAGTGAGGTGGTGGATGCCCCATCCCTGGGAATGTTCAAGGCTGCACGGGGCTCTGAGCAATCTGATATAGCTAATGATATCCCTGCTCATGGCAGGGGCTTTGGGCTGGGTAACCATTAAAGGTCCCTTCCAACTCAAACTATTCTATGATTCCATGACATTGTATAACTCTGTAGAGTGACTGGGGAAAAAAGAAATTTAAAAAAAAAATCATTAAAAGGAAGGGAAAAATTAGAAGCCACTTAGAGAAACTTACAAGTTGATACAGCATAAGAATATTACCAGAAGGCAAAATATTGTTAATATGGGAAATCTCCCTAGTGGTATAGCTAGGATGGTTATTTTAACCGTCTGGTCCCTAAGAATATTCTGGTGCTGTAGTAGAAAAATTATTAATTTAATATGCAGCCCTCTTACTTATTTTTGTATTACACCAGTATAACACTGGTGAAAATGCTGCACCCTAGAGGCGTGCTAAAGCTGAGATCCCACATGAGAACCATATTACCACTAAGAGAAAATATTCAATAGGAAATCCAGATTTACAGGTGCATTTGCTATGCTTAGCTGGACAGAATTCTTGAACCTGATTTACTTACAGGGTATGTGGTTCCACTGGCAACTATTGACTAGGGAATAGACAGATCCACTGCATTTTGTAAGTACTATTTTCTAGTTTGAAACAAAAAGGTTTCTTTCCCTTCAGGCATTTCTCTTAGGAAGCATTCCTGTGACACTTCTCTTGAAAGATAAGTGGTATATGTATGGTCTGTTACTCTGAAGGATTTTAAAAGGAACACTATTTTTACTGCTTAGGCATGGGTCTACCCCTTTTTTTTTCTTTCTTGTCATCTGGCGGTTTTGGTGGTTTTGTTATTATTTTGGTTTTTATAATTTGAAAGAATATCTTTATCAGAGCAAACACTTCATCACTATCTCTGGAGGGCCCTAAGATTGCTGACAAACAGCACCATAACAAGCATCTATAACTACTAGAGGTCACTTTTTAAAAAGAAGCGGACATATGCTTGGTATGTGATGTATACAGACTAGGCTGATAGATAGAGGACAGTTTCTAACACAGTCTCTAGGAATATCCCAGGTAGCAAAGCAAAGGTTTTTCAGTACTTTTCCTAAATGTTCACTCTGCTCCAATTCGTAATTGGCGTATGTCCACCTTGAGGAGGCTGCCTCTTGGCTGTCTACAAACTAATTTTCATTCAAAATTAATAAAATATTTTAACCAAGCGCAAACTAAAATAAATCATTATCTATATCAGAAACATCACAGGAAAGAAATGTCCACAATATCTTATTAAATATGTCAAAAAAGTTAACTAATAATCACCTGGTTTGGTAAACAAAAGTGGTTGCACATCCAGTCTCTCACTCCCCCAAAGTGAGGACTGGGAAGGGCAAGGAATATTAATTACTTCATTTGCATATATAGCTACTTAAAGAATGTTTTCAGCCACAAACTTTGTCCATCAAGCACATTTTGACACATCAAAATAAAGTATAATATTAGACCAGCCTTATTCTTTCAAGCAAATATGATTAAAATTGCATTAGTAGAACACACTAATAAAATAGTAGATAATAAGCAGGATCTTTTAGATTACAATGAAGTTCTCTAGTTCTCCCAAATGCTGGTAAAAGTTATATTATTTAAAAAAAGAAAAAAACACACACAAAACCTACAAACAAACAAAAAATTTCATTCTGGTCATGTGCCTGACTTCTTTGCAATCTGGTCTAGCGGAAGGTGTCTCTGCCTGTGGCAGGGATATTAGAACTAGATGATCTTTAAGATCCCTTCCAACCCAAACCAATCTATGATTTATGGATGGGGTGTCCTTTTAAGTAAAAAAATGACATGCCCAAACAGAAATACCATCTAATTTCAGGTGTGTGTGATTTCTGCAGTGACAAGCCTTGCTGGAACTTGTTTGCTTTAGTAGCATGAATTGTCACCACCAAAAGCAAAGGGCTAAAAAAGAAAACAATACTGCACAAGAAAATATTTTATATGGATCTCTCTCATGCAATCTTCACAACTCCCCTGCAGTTAGATCACTCTTATTCATTACTACTATGAAGAACTATTAAAAATAGATCGATTTCAAGCAAGACAATCTGCCTTACTTACACCTTTGACTTCCAGCTTGTCCCCCCTTGCAAAGCAGCCTATGCCTGCTGCTCTCTAAAAAATGAAACAGGTATTCAGTTTCATAAACAGCTCAAGGAATTATTTTAGAAACTTCCTATTAAAAAGCAGGATCCCTTCCTCCTCAACAGATGCTTATCTCTCTATTCTTTGCTCTTTGCTCTAGTTCCAGCTTGAATATTAAGACCCTATTAATACAAATGTACCTTAAAAAGTCCAAACATAGAATGATACTTGTCTTTTCATGGTGGCAAGGTGTAGCACAATAGCTTGTAGCCATCAGTCAGTCACACTGACCTTCAGTTACACAATGAACTACAAGCTTCTTACATTTTTAATAGGAAAGGAAAAGAAAAACAATTACAGTGGCCATTTATCTGCAAGTTACAAAATCTTTTAGTTATTGGGGGTTTTATGTTTTTCTCTCTAAGAGGTTAAGTAATGGGAATATGAATCAAACCACCATTGGGATACTGCTCATGCTGTAGAATAGCATTTTGTAATGAGAATGAAGATGTTATGCGATTTGTATTAATATCCAGAAAATAAAGTTGATTGTATGGGGTAGGATTACGCAGACAAAAATAATGTGACTAGTTTACGTATACACGCATATGCATATATGTATGCATATAGGCGTGAATGTGTATCAGATGAAAAAAACTTGTCTACAAAAAGTGCAACTTCAATTTCAAAGGCAATTTCAATTTCCCTGAGAACACTGGAGTGTGAATTTTCTACTATAGTCGCTTATTATTTAAATAATTTAACACCTAAAGCTTTCAAGCAACAGACACCATAAGATGTTAAAAAATGAAGAAACAAATTAAGTACAAGATCAGAAGAAAGGATGGGAAAACTAAAATTATAAAGAAAACACCAGTAATGTTGGACATATAAGGCAAGAATCCATGGAGTTTTTTCCTGTCATTCATTCACTGCATGACGTGCTTTATTATCTCACATGATCTCCTGACCTTATGAGTTGCATTCCAAGAAACTGCTCTGGTTTAAGCACCATGAATTGGTTTTCTATAGGATTTACCCATAAGTTCGTAGCTGTAAAAGTGGTCTCTAAAATCACTTTAAACATTGTTAAATATAGAAATAGAAGATCCTTCTATACTTCATATCCATTAGCAGATATTTATCTTACTAAGTACTTTTTGCTTTTAAATTTGACAGGTAATGTCAAAACAGCTTGGAAAGCATTAGCAACCTTTGAATTATGATGTTCTATTTCTATAGTCAGTCGTTTACCCGGGTGGCTGTAAAGTATAAACTTTATTTAGAAGAATGACTCTCACTAAAGCGTTGCTTTGCAACAAATGGCGTATTTTGCAGCTGACTTCCTCCATAGGAAGAGTGCCTGCAGCATCATCCCCATGTCAAGCTGATAAGTGTAGAGTTATGAGCCTGCAGAGGGTTCTCTCTGGCCAGTTTTATACAAGCAAACATAAGGAAGATATGTTGGTGGCAAAGATTTTCAGTTCGGCAGACTTTTAGCACAGGCAATTTGTGCGATGATTAAATGTACTCTGATCATCTATGCTGCTTCCCGAGGGCAGCAGTGCCACCAGCCCTCCCAGTGCAGTTCCTGAGACTCTCAGGCACGCCCCAGGTAGCTCCTTGGCTCTCTATCTGCACTCCTTAGCCAGTTCCAGGGCTCCAGTTTGTGAGCCAAATGATTATGCCAAGAAAACTCTGCTGAGGAAAAAAGTCTGCACAACCACATGCTTAACCTGACAACATTAACTCTCATGGAAATCCACTAATAGCTACCACCTTCCCTGATATAGCTCCAGCACATCTTTTCGTACTCTTGTACTAAAGCTTCCCCTGGCACTGTGTCAGCATCCAGAATATTGGCAAAAACTGCCGCAGTGTTTCGGAGCTTGAGAGGGAATGCCGAGCGCCCGGAATGCAGATGCACTTACCAGCCCCAGACACGAAGGCCACGGCTAACTCACTCCAGGGTGGGTAAGTTACAGCACCAGAAGGAGAAATCAGCTTTCCCACACACATCAGCTCAAAAATGCTTTCTTGTCAAAATATTGTGCTTTTAATCGACTCAGAAAATTTTAATTTTCTTTGGAGACTTGTATGAGACCAAGTGTACTAGAATGTATTTGAGATTGAGATTTCCTGTTTTATAAGTTATTTGGAATGATGATGTATTTTCTAAAAGAACTACTGGTAAGCTATTATAGAATCTGTTTCTTATCAGTGACAGAACATAAGTTATGCTTCTTAATATAAATATATATAAAAGCACATACATAATTTATGTTTATGTAAATTTAAATTACCTGTTCATAAGTTGACATGAAGTTTTCGAAGTGACTAATGTTCTTTGATTCTAGTCCAAAGACTTTCATGTTAAAATATTATTAATTTTTGATTTGACTAATGTGCTGTCGAGTTATTAAATTTTAGCATATTTGGGATTAGAAATAGATGAAGGATTTCTACATCAAGAAATTTAAAATTAATTTTTAAGTGCTGGGTATTTTAACTAAGAATAGTTGCACATTATTATTCAAATATTTTCTCTTTTAGAAGCGTGAGTCAAGTCTCAACTATTGCATTTGTGGCATAAATCAAACAAGAAGATATTCCTTAGAGTTCAGCTTAAAAATAAAACTAAGTTGCAATCAGACATATATAGTTCAGCTCTGAATCCAGTGTCTCAACCAAATAAAATCTTTCTGCTATCAATGCAAGAGATAAACTTTGGTCATGGCACACCTTTAAGATAAAAGCTGCAACTGCATTCGTTCATTTAGAATATCTACAAATGCAGAGCAGACATGGCTTTGGCTGTAGAAGATTCTGTGTATATACTGCACATGGTTTAGCCTCAAAGCTTGTTCTTGTTCAGCAAATATGAGAAAGAAGTGAGTGTACCGGGCTACTGTTGTGGGGCTGCTGTCTGCACATTCCTTGTCTTTACACCGTACTCTGACACGGGCAATAAATTATGGGTGCAGAAAGCACAAACCAGGCAGGAGACATACCAGCTTTTCAGGGGATCTTCTAGGGCCAATAGCCGTACAGGGAATCACAGATGGTCACTTCAATCAAATTTGTCCTTCCTGTCAATTTAAAGAGAAAGTTATTACTCCTCCTTCTAAGCAATAAAAATCTCCCGTTTAACACTGATAAACAATCACAGATGTGAATGCTTGTTTCTGCATTCAGCACATTCACCTGGGAAAGAACTAGTCATTGCAAAATACCATGCACCATCTGAAGCAAATAAGCCTTTTCTAATGGCAGTGTGGATGCCAAATGAAATGAGTATAACATGCTAGGAGAATCTGTTCTAGAAACCCTGGAAAGACTAGAAAATCAATGTATTGGACACACCGATACTCTTCTGAAAACATCTATACTGAAAATGTAACTGGTTAGATCCACAAGACATTTAAATTCATTTCAGACCAGGGTACTTTCCACTACTTACCGTGGTCCAAATATCTTTTTCTAGGATTATTTTCTTCCCCCATTTCTTATGAACTTGATAAAAATCATGCTGTATGTTTGATCCCAGGGTATTCATATTTATTTTCCATGCATAAGAAAATTTGAAACCAGCAAAATAATCTAATGCCAAGAAGAAGACAAATAATTGATTACTGTCAAATGTTTGTCCCCTCTGTTTTTCAATCCTACAATAAAAAATTCTGTTATTGTGAGAGACATAACTTCATAAGTGAAGGAGGAAAATAATTTTCCATTTATTATTTTGTGTCTAGAATGACAACATTTTGAAACAAAATTCAAAAGAAATTGTTTTATGTTCCAAGGGAATAAGCACTTGCGTTTTCATGCTGGATGCCTTTTTAAAGCTGTTACATAAATCTCTGAGGTTTCATAAGCTAAAATCCAAGCTTTTACCAATAAAGTTTAAAGAAAATAAAGATAGGTTTCTCTTAAAAATAGCTATACAAAGTTTCAGATTTGGAGTTTCAACATGTACCTTTTGGGTTCTTTAGAAAATTACTTGACAGGAGTTAAAAAAAAGCCAAAAAAACAGAGAACTATTCTTATTTAACCCTGAATTAAGCTTGGAAATAAAGCTGTACTCCTTGTAAAAGGTTAAAAAGCTTTTCCAATAAGAAAGGATAACAGCTTTGTTTGTACGTGATTTCTGAATTCGAATAATAAGGAAAAGTCAAATATGACAAGAGTTGTCTGTGGTATAAAACTTGGAATACATAGAATTCTCTACAGTAGGTAAATCATTGGAATTTTCTCTTTTTAAAGTCAAAGATATATATTTTAGTGTGCTAGCATATGTTGAAGACAGCCATCAATTAAGTAAAAACACAAAAGCAAACACAAAAACTCGAGGCTTACCAACAGGATCTGCTCTAAAAATGGGATTAAACAAAGGCAGTAGTAACCAATGCGGTTGTACTAAGAACTAAAGTTAAAAGAAGTGCCAGGCTGCTAATATTGCACAGCTCCACAGTCTTGAGCCTGACATTTAGTGCATTCTGCTTCTTTATCCCCAAAATGAGCTGTTATTCATTTATACCAACAGCATGCCTAAAAATCTAACCATACACAACTGAGACAGTTGCCCCGTCCTTGTTTTCTTCTTAATCTACCACTGCAATCATTACATTTCCAAAGATGCTGAAATAACACAGAAAAGCAATTGATCTAGATATAAATGGACCACATGTTCTGAAAGAATACAATATATTCAGAGACTGCTTGACCTATGGCAGCATTACTGGCATGAATTAGAGAAAGGACCCAGATGGATCCCACTATTTCTAATATTTTCCTTTTTGAACAGTCAAAGAGTAGAAATGGCAGTAGTTAGGATTGAATCTAACATTTTCTATCAAGAAGGGAGTGGACTGTGCATTAAAACACAACTTTAAATAACACTGTAAAAACTTTGCAACCTTGAGTTGGAAGGAGAACAAATCTTGAGTCCAACCCCAGAATCTTACCGTATGCCTGATCTATTTTTCTAGTTGACCTGGATGTACTGGGAATGATCCACTCAATGTTTGTCCCTTTTTAACAAGGTAATGGTCTAAATGCCTAGAAAATAAAGATGAAAAGAGCAGCAAAGTAGAAGTCAAATACCAGAATAAAGTAGAATTCTTAGTTATAAAATAAACATAGGGAACTTATATAATTCAGATCTCTGGGCCAGCTTGGTAGATGGCCTCAGAGACAGCAATAATAGGTAAGCATAATTTGACCTAGTTTCTATAACACTAATAAATTGTGATAACTGTAGCTAAGAAAAGCAGAGAGAGGGGTGGTTGGATTTTTTCCTTACCTAAAAGGAGGCTTCTAAAGTTTAATTGTTCTTTTTTAAACCATAGTAAACTGCAGCCACAAGGCTTTGGATCCCCATATAACTATAGCTAGTTTTCATCCATGCTGTAACTTGTTCTTTTATCATCTACCCAGGACAAATAATCAAGAGGGTCATAAAACCAAAGAGTATTCGTCTTTCTCACAGAGTTCAGCAAGATGGCAGGCAAGGCTAGGGAATTATTTTTAGACATGAAGGTCATAAATATTTAAATTTGGTAGATTTATAATTTAAAAAGAAAAGACCATTAGAAACTATGCTTTTGGAGACATTGGTTTTCTCTTTTTTGCTTTATAGACCTTGATTTCATTACACAGCCTACTGATTTATTTTATATCTAAATGTATTTCAATAAAACATCTGGAAAATGTAACTATATTTCCTTAAAATATGTAAATATATTTCCCCAGGAGTCAGTACTGTGAAAGAAATCTCAAGAAATCTGTCCTGTTGTTTCTGTTGAGCATACATTCTAGGTTCTTCTGTATTAGTTTAATACTTTATGTTAGAGCATGGTGATAAATAATCAAAGAACATAATTTCTAAGACTTTTTTTGTTCACTTCTCTATCATTAGCTTCTAAGTTTTTTATTTTTAATAAAATTTAGAAAAATTTCAGTTAATGACATACTTTTTTTTCATTTAAATTTAATTCAAATTGGTATTTAACATGCAGCTAATATTCTTAATTACTTTTAGCCATGGTATTTAATCTACTGCTATCTAGACCTTATATATTGTTTCCACACAGAAGATGCTGCTTATATACTGTGACATTTAGCACAAAGTTTTGAAACAGTACAAGAAGTGACTTGGTCACCTCTAGAATAGCTCCAAGAAATGCTTTTGCACATTCTCAGCCTTTGTTGATAAACCATGAGGTAGATGTACAGCTGCAGCACTTAGAGACAGAGGTCTGCCTTTTTTTTGGTAAGTGGTCCTTCAATGGGATGCGGTTTAGCAGAATCTGATAATGAACAAACAGTCATTTAAAACAGCCTTAAAACTTTTAAACATGCCAAATCCAGTTGTTATAGAGGTTTCTGTTCCTAACAGTTATTATTGTTAGTGACCTGTAATATTTTTTTCCTCAAGTTGTCTTAAAGCATAATTTCCATTCAAATTTTTACTCAAAATTAGCTGGATTTCCCTTCTGCACTACATCAGAGGAGTGTTTGTTCAGAACCAATATACTTTATCATCTATCCAGACCCTTTTAATACTGCTGATGCCAACACTAAAACATCGGCTTGAAGTATTTCTCACTCTTACTAATCACCTTATCGAGCTAAGGAACAAGTATTTTTTTTTATTAAAAAAGCCTGTATTACTGTCTAGACTTGCATAACAAACATGCCTGGATGTCTCTTAGAATTTCTAAGGAGTTGGTATATATAAATATATCTGACATATGTGGTACTGTATCCTGGATTATATAACCTCTGAGTACCTCACACTGTTTACATGCAACGAGGTCATCTCGGGAGCTCTCCCATACAAATGAGGAATTGTAAAACAAGGGAAAAAAGCTGACTTTGCCACCAATCTAGTTTAGACAAAAGTAATCAAAATATGCTTTACAACCCAGCGTCACATTTTAATTACTGACCCATTGTACTTTGAAAGATGTTCAGTTGATCTATTCTTTGCACATCTTACTATGTAAAGGAAAAATGAAAAATAAAATAAAAAGCCCAAATACTTATGACCCTTTCTGTTTAATACCTCTTCTTTTAAAAAATGAAACAGAATGCTTCAGTGCAAGAGAGCAGACTTTTCCAGTTCTTAAAACTGCTGACAACACAACAAACTTCTGCTGTTAGTAGAAGCTACCACTTGAAGTATGACTAGAGACTACAGGATAGTATGAACTTTTCTCTCTACACTGTCATAATGAATAGGGAAACAAGGAAACATCTACAATAACAAGGCACAAGTCAATTTGTCCCTATTGTGAAGCTTTGTGAGGCCTTGAAGGAACACATAAAAGTCGGCTCTGCACCAGTGATGAACTTTTAGTACTTGTCATATCAGAATGGAACCAGCAGGTTTTTGATTACTTACTTTTCTCCACACAACCTCTTTTTTTCTTTCATTTTCAAAGGCTATGCCTGCTCATCTGCATGCAGTTGCAATTGCCTGAATTATTCCAGCTTTAAGCTTCAATTTTTGCACCTCTGCTCACAGCCCATAATCTTGTTGTGAGGCAGTTGCCTCAAAATTGGTGCAGATTACTCAGTAGTATATAAATGGAGTTGGTGGAAGAACTGTGAACAAAAAAAAAGAAAATTAAACTGTAAAAGGAGAAAACATGATCCTATGTCTTGGAGAATATGTCAGCTATAAACACATTGGAATAAATTAACTTTGAAACCTCAGCAGAAATAAATAGGGACCATAGTCAAAAATTATCTCAGTGAATAAAAACACACACTAATTGTTGATTCATCTTACCTAGGTGAGCAGATAGGGGGTTGTTTTGTTTTTCTTTTTACGAAATAATGCACCCTTCAGGCACTGATTCTGAAATAATGATACAGTTTAAAACCTGACTAGATTATGTAAAATTAACACTGCTCCTAATAACTGTATCTTGAATTAAAAGTCTGATAGCTCAAGAGCTGCTGTGCTGCAAATGAAAGCTCATTCCTGTAAAGAATGGTCTTTGAGGGAGTCCTCGGTTTCTGTTTTTCTAAAGCAGTTTGTGCACACAATCTGGTCCCTGTTGGTGCAAACACCTCTTCTTCCACAGCTTCTGGCACACGAAGCTGTACTTCTGTCTCTCATCCAAGCCGTGTATTTACACATAATTTTGAAAGTTCATCCTCTCTTTTCTTCTTCCTTTGGAACACCTTTTCAATTGTCTTGCACTCTCTTTCAATTGTGTTATATACAGTTTCAAATTTTAACTTTAATTCTCCTAAATGCTGCAGAGCTGGTTTTTTGCTATTGAAGTTTACTACAGTTTACCAAAATCAGTAGATAATTCTCTTGACTTAATGAGTTCTGAATTAGGCTTTCAGCTATGTAAAAGCCACAGTGCACTCAGGATCCTTTTGGTTCTCCTGCATTTTAGTGGCATGGTTTGGTAAACATGTCATCAGAAGGCCCTCATCAGTTTTCAGCTGTCATGACTTAGATAAAATCCCTGTACCAGCTATTCCAGTTTTATTAGCTTTGAGAGCACAGACTGCAACCCCTGGGAAAAAAAAAAAAAAATGAAAACCAAAACCAGAAAAAAACAAAACAACAACAAAAAAAAACCAAAAACAAAAAACAAACCACAGAAGTTTTTCAAAGGTTTTTTGAAGTGAGTTAGTAGGGGACATAAAATCATCGAGTTAGGTCAGCGGATTCTGCGGTAACTATTGCTGGCATCAAACCAGATCCTAAATACGAAAAACTCTTGGTTAACAGCTTTAAAAAAAATCATTTAAAGACAGTAAGTGTCAAACAACCACTAAAGATATACTGTTTCCTGCTTAAATCTTTTGCACAATCACACATTTTTCTGACTAGTAAATGTAGGAAAAAATAACCTAGGTCAAAACACAGAGCTGCTAATCTGCAAGAAAAGCCAACACCTCCTCTCCAGGACTAAGACTGTTGCTGGGATAATAAAGGAAGCCTGCCCTACTAACACTGCAGATGTAGCAAAAGTTTCCCTTATCAGAGTAAAACAAGCCTTACAGCACCAATAAATCGAATTTCCATATATTGTGGCTTAACCTCACTGGGCAGCTAAGCATCACACAGCTGTGTCCATAAATAGATTTGATGGAATGAAATTAGCTTCTGAAATAATACATGTAAAAGATTGAGATAGAACAGATCAAAGCTTGTTAGACAAGAAAATAAATGTCAAAAAAAACCCTTTTATAAATTTAAAAGATTTTGTTGGCAGACAAGTATGATTCCAAAGTTAAAATTTAACAGCAGTGAATCAGCAAATGAGTTGAGTAGAATCAGTGTGATGTCACATCTCTAATTCCAGGCAAATGTGCAGTGTATTTCCTCTCGGTATTTGCAAAATGGTCTAACAGGAATTTAAAGAGTTTTAAAGTTAGCAAAAGTTACTTGCTTCATACTAAGAAAGTGAACGAGAGTCACACAGTAAAACATGAAAATATCAAGCGATAGACATAAAACAGTTTCATTAAGCAGGCATTCTATAAATATAGGCATTCTTTTTGCAGAATGCTAAGACAAGAGACACAAAAGGCAACAAGCAGATATAATCCCTTGGGACCTTAAAATTCCTTTTGACAGGGAAAACCTTGGAAAAAAAGGTTTTAAGAAGTATTAATAGTCATACAATAAGAAGTATGATTTCAGGTGGCTCACACTCCAGTCAGGTAAAAGAATGATAAATGGCATTATGAAAAGAAAGAACAGCATTTTGTACCAGAGATAAAGACTGAGGTAGTATGGTTCAAGTTTTTTAAGATATGAATATACAAGAGACTAAATTTAAAGGTGTACATTATTAGCTGATTAGGTAAAAAAACCAGTACCTGATATTTTTAACCATTCCAAAAAGATTTAATTCAACAACATGGTTGAAAGTAAAATAAATTCAATTTAATTTAACTTATAAAAGAAAAATCTATAATATATAAAACAAAAATAATTTTGCAATGACTGTAGATAAGTATCACACATTGTGAAGGAGAAAATTAAAAGCTATATGTATGTAGAGCAATATTTTAAACTGGGTTATCAAAGCTGTGCCAGTATCCTGGGTACTGGAAATATCACCTTCCTATAGTATATCCTTTGTCTGGAAAACTTCTTCAGAAGCTGTAGAGGAAGAAGAAACAGTTTAAAAATCCTCCTCTCTGAGAAAACACGCAGTTCAAATTTTAAATTCTTAGCCTGAGGAAATCTTGTCTCTTTTTCTCAGCACTGTGTACTAAGATTTATTGTACATTAATGCTGCTATGCATTCTGATGTATTGAATCTTGGAGCACTTGATGTGTGACTAGCTTGAAAGAAGAATGATATATATCAAAATAAAAACTGGGATATTCTATTGTTTTCTAAGGACTCAGGTTTGTGGCTTGGTTTATTTCTTCATCTCATGTTTAATATCCCCTAAAAACACTGAAGGAAATGTAATCAAATTATGTGAAAACAGAAGGAGGCTACGGGATGACAGCTGGAAAATACAGTTCCTACTGTATCATAAGTCAAAGTCCTCTGTCCGGGTTTGCTTCTCTCCGAATGTCCTTTGAATACCAAGGATTCCAGGAGAAAATAAGAAACTCAACTAATGGATTTCTTGGCACAGCACATTTGTTTTTCCAGTGTAACATAATTTTACATTTTACATTTCATTAATAAGTTTTAACCTCAAAGTTCAATTTTAATTAATTAAATGTGAGGGGGAAAAAGCCAGGTGACTGTCATCCCTTCAACTGCAGCTTTAATTTAATCCTTTAAAAGCAAGTATAAACATCAAGCCTAAAATATAATTGTTCTACCAGTAAAAGCTAAACTGAACATAATAATCTGCAGTCCAAATAACCTTGAAAGCACAGAATGCAATTTGAGTCTTAGTACAACTACGTGCATGTGTAAGCAGTCTTAACTTTTTCTGCTCTACAAATTATTTTTTATCTTCCCCTTAAGAAGCATAATCAATCTCCAGGACAGCAAGCTTTGAAGACTTTGTTTTCTCTGGAAATTTTAATCCATGGCAAAAGATTTCAGTAAGTACAATAATTTACAGTTAAACAGGTGTAGTTCTTTCCATTCTTCAATTTTAAAATAGTAATATAAAAGGTTTCCACTACTCAATTCCTAGGGTGTATTCTTCTTTGTCACAAGAAATGGCAAAGCTACAGTTGTTCCTTCTCACAGGACTCTGCTGTGTATCACTGTAGCACCAGTAGCAGGCTCCCTTAGGTTATTACAGTAGTTATTGATACCAATTATTGACATGTGAAACGTTGATTACAAAGTAGAACTTGACAGAAAGCTTCATTCCACAGAAGGCTTTGATGTTAGCTACACTTTTCTTCATAAAGTAGGGTAAAAGGCAGCTCCAAAAAGATGCCCATCTATTCTGGATACAGGCTAGCTAATATGGAGCAATGGGAATGTGGGGTGAACATCAGATTCTGGTGAATTGTTTGGTGAAAGTAGACATTAAGATAAACGTAATAAAACAGTGATATGTCACTTAAATTTGATATTCTATTTCATCACACTTTTCTGGCACAGGTCTCTAAAGCACTGCCCAGAAAGTTTGTTGCATACACTGTTGAACTTACTGCCAGCTTTAACCTCTGCTAGTAAGATGTTTTGGGGATAACAAAATCCGTTGCATTTTAATTCAGTACACCATTACACAGAGGCCAGCAGTTTGTCATCGATGTATGTTAGAAAAGCTCAGCTTCAAGTTCAAAAATTTACTTCTTAGTTATCAGAGAAAACAAAGGTTTTCTAAAGTATTCTTATATGATTTTTCTTCCAAATTGACATGTTGCATATATACTGTGGTGGGATCCACTTCATGCTATTTCCCATGCATCAAAGCCTACTTAACTCTCCAAGGTAGGGTGTAATTTCTCATGTGCTTGGGGGAAGGAGGGGCTGTTGTACAAGTCTACTCGTCTGTTTCCAGGGTTTTCATTAGAGCATTACATCCTTGAAATGCCACCCAGCTGCTTACCTGTCACCAAAGGAAAGTGTGCTATGGCTCAAAATCTCTGGGCTCAAAAATACAGCCAACTAATTTATAATACATTTCTAATACACTTGCAGCAGAAAAGGGGACAGGGTTCTGGGAGTTAAAAGGTCTTTCCAGTCCTACACTCCTTGATTCTGTTGTTAAAAGTAAACAATGTAGCAAATATTTTATTTTCTATACAGCTCTCAGAAATTACCTGCAGGAATGTTGCCTTTTGCAGCCACATCCCTTTGGCAATTCTGCATAATCCATCTGGGGAAGATTTCTGTTTACATTGAATTTATTTTTACTATTGCTCCAGGTCAAAACTGCAGAAAATATACTTTAAATCACAGTTTGAAATCTGTGAATCTGGGTACCTAAAGCTGCTAAATGCATAACATAGTTTGGTAAACAGTACTTTATATCTTCTCTAAATTAGATGTTACTTTTATTGATATAGCCAATGGGAGGAAAAAATCTCCCCAAAAATAAGGTTATATAGAAAGAGTAAAGTGGAAAATTTTGGGGTAGAATGAATTTTCAGGCTTTTGTGAAGTACATTAATTCATACATTTGCTGTGAAAATTAAGTTTTTCCTTATTCTCTTTATTATAAAACCTCCAAATTCCTATAAAAGAAATAACTAAAACCTCAAATATAACTTCTACTATTTGAAATGGAATTAAATTACACATGTAAGTTGTCTATGATATGACAAGTGCTTAAAGAGCTGAAAATACCTACCAGGACATGCTGCAAAACAGATGTGATTTTATAATTATTTCGGTTGTCTTGTATAGTCACAAATTCAGATTATCAGTAAACACACAACCATCAGGATGCTATTAAAGTTAATAATTGTGCAAGACCACCCATATTTGCAGATTACTTTTTTTTTTATGGTTTCAAACTGTGTGGGCAATTTCATGCCCAGTTCATAACTTCTACTCTCTGGAAGCACCTTCTTTGAAATACCGTCTCACATTATAAAATCAGAACATATCAGAGGTGAGACCTGGAGCACCAGACCACATTTCAGCTTGCTTGTATCACCCTGGTCATTTGGGCTGTACCATCCACGTAGGAGCCTAAACCAGGAAAACCCAAAGGAGCAAAAGGCAATGCACAAAATGCTGCACCTAGAAAACTGCAGCCTTCTGTTAGGTCTGGTGTGTAATACCTAAGGACTTCTCAAGCAGCAGGAAATACATACCTGTATTTCATACAGGTTGAATGCACTTCTGCAGTAACATGGATAGCACCATTCTGACCCTTTGACCTTTGGAAGGTGAATACATGCCTTACTCAAAGTAAATTTACAATGTAAACATATATATGGTTGAATTTGTTCTCAAGTATTTCATGTGTGTTAGCTCCCCATAGTGATTTTCCAAGTTAAGGTAAAAATGTTCTTTTCAATGTAAAAAAAAAATTCAATTGACATTTTTTTGTTCTTCATTGCAGAATATTGATTACATATATACCAGAAAATATCAGCAAAAGCTTACTTTTCCATAATCCTGAGCAGAAGGAGAAAAACAAATACGTTAAAAATCTCATGAGGCTATGACTAATAACTCCACTCCTCATACATAACAGTCCTTTCAAGCAGAAAAGATAGAATTTCTCAAGGATAGGGTCAAGACAACAGAATTAATTCCCCTTTTACAGTTGAAACAGTACAAACCATATTCCAAGTGCAAGGCTCATTCCCTTGAATTGCCACCTCATATACCATGCAGACTACAGATACATAAATCACATCTGCCAAAGGAAAACAGTAAATAAAAAAGCTCTATCAAAACGAGGCACTTCATTTTACATTTTCTTGGTGATAAAGGAAAAAGAATAATTAAAAAAAAAGGCCTCATGCCAGATGCTGGCATATTTCTAAATGACAACTAAAATATACTGGTTTTTATGGAATATGATAATAAGTAAAACAAAAATAAGACTAATAAGAAGTAGAAGATGGATGGACATTGTCCCTATGAGTCCAGCCTGGTTTATAGAACTAAGAGAAATTATTAAAAATCATTGTTGTTTTCATTGTTTATTTGTGTGGTTCAGCCTTTCAGGAGTAATAAAAATAGAGTCAATCAGAGATAAGGTTTGTATGGTAATGAACACACACATTGCTGGTGTGCTTTTCCTTTCCAGTGAGCTTCCCTCAAAATCAAGGGAACCACATTGCCTATGACAAATACACTGCCTAGTGCTTCTAACTGGGAGGTGTAAGACTGTGTTCCAAATACATTCACGTAAACTGTGTGCATTGTGGTATTCACAAATTACAAAAATTTTGTCAAGGTCCCTTTGTTGGTAGTTAAAGAACAGGCTAGAAGAGCCAACTCAAAATACGATGTAAGCAATTGTGGGCTTCCAAGCAGGGGGTCAGAGATGCAGCGAGGCAGGAGTTAGAGCGAGGAAATGAATTATTTATTAAATTTACGATACCATTTATATATTCTAGTTCTAGAAAGCAATTGAACAGTGCTTACACTTCTCCTAGGGTGATTGGTCAAAATCTCAGACACCCACTTAGAAATGTTTTTTCCTAATATAATGTACACAAGGTCAGAAGATACCAGATATGAATGCTATTTACAAAAACCTTATCTACTGTTTACATAGCTTACACAGCAAAGGAAAAGTTCTCACAGAATGAATGCAAGAAGAGAAAATTTCCCTGCTAACAGCATTTCAGCATCCACAAGCAATGGCTTTAATTTTTCAAATAAAAAAATCAATATATTGAGTACACAGTTTGACCATGAATAGAATAAAGATCAAAGAGACCCATTGGGGCAAGACTGGCATTAAATCATGCCATAGTCAAGGATGAAAGTACGTCACGGAATGGGTAACCCCTTGAATAAACCTCCTCAATTTCAGTTCAGGCTTGTAAAGGAAAATTATGCTTTTAACGTGTTCATTTTAAAGTAAATAGAATAATTGTACAATAACAAGGATTAGTCTTGTACTATTTTTAAATGTTTGTCTTGTATTATTTTTAAATGTTTATCACCTTTAAAAGTGTGACATGTGAAGGCTTTTTAAAGTGTGAAATATTGCCTTTTCTATTAACAAATTAAGTTTGTTTCTCTAGCTGGGTATTTTGTTATTAATTAATAATATGGCTAAACCATGAGCAAGTTTTGTGTGTAACAACTTTAATTGTTTCTATAACAAAAACAACCACTATCCTCTTCTTCTTTCATAGGAGTTAATACTTCTAAAAATATTACTTAGCTAAAGGTTTCCCCAAAAGGTCAATGGAAGAAGCACCTAGAAAAACCAAGGGATACAGTTTGCTTTCTCCTTATTCCCTGAGTTCTATTTTTATTTCTGTCATTAAGAACAGAAGCTCACAGCAGGTTTTCTAAAGCCACCAGGTGAAATTTAGTGGGGTGACTTTACCTGGACCAGTCCACGTGGAGAGCTGATTGACAGCCACAGTACGTGCTCTGCAGAGCGGGTGGCAAAGGCCATTAGTGCCTGCTTTTCTTCACGCCGCCCTTCCACAGCAGGGCCCCTGGCTTGTGCCTGCAATTAGTCCATAAATAAATTATTGATCTGTCACTTCTGAGTTCACTCTGTATTCTAGTCTTGAAATCTCAGTGTTCTCAAATACATCCTAGGGATTACTAAATTTGTAGAGTAACAAAAAAATTGTTACTACATATAAATCCAGATATTTTTAAAATACCTCTGTCAATTTGGCACTTTCCTGTCCAGAATTAGACTAAGAAATTACTTCGCAGTTTTTGAATGAAACATATTTCCCATCTCTTGACCAAGGAGTTACAAATAATAGAGATAAGCAAATAAATCACTGTCGTGCCAATGCGCATGACGAACTTTCATCTGCCTATAACAACAACCATTACTTACTTGATATCTACAGAAACATCACAACGTCTATTTTGCTAAAAAAATGCTGCAACAATCTAGCTAAATATCAGTTTTATTGTAACTCACTGGAAATGGTGGCCCAGGAAAGGTCCCAGAACAAGGACAAGAGAGCCAGATTAGGGTAAAATATAATTGAATAAATGACTCCGAATTACAGCTGAAATATCTGTGTATGCAACATCTGTAGGAGAGTTATATCTGTATACACAATTACATTTAATTTCCATATATAATATTACATTACTGTCTAAAAACACAGACAAATTGTATATGGAAAAATATATGTGGTCTGTATATGGAGTATGTGTAGAAATATTGTGTGTTTAGAAAACAGTTCTATAAATACCTATAACAATAGAAATATATCTAGAAATATATACAAAATCATATTTCTGTATATAAAGAAACCATAAGCAGAATCAGACAGAAAAAATATGAAAGAAAAAATAATGCACAACAGAAATCTGACAAATAGACACCATCAGGTAATGGGGGAGAAAAACGAAAAGTGATACAAGACTGCACTGCTTCAGTATCAAAAATAAAATTTAATCTGTAAAGCTGGAGAAGTTTCCAGATCAAGGAACAAGGTAACTGTTTACTTGCTTTGTTATTTCTATTATTTTCCATCACTCCAGTTTTTTTAATTCTCTTCCTTTCCCTTCTCACCTTTAATAGAGCAAATAATATCACTTTCTTTCCTTTCTATTTTTTCCACATTTTTGATACGTAGTTTGATTTTTAAACCCAGACATCACAGTTCAGTTATTTTTTTTTTTAATACTTTGTGCTTAGTTCTTTTAGTTATAAAAACCAATATGATTATCCTTTTTCTATTTTGTGAAATGTCATTAAAAAACCAATCATCAGTCTCAACCAATTTAATGTTCCTCAGAGCACTTCTGGGTCATAAAAAAGCCTATAAAATTTATTAACATTTACCTCACTTATCGCTCTTCTTTTGTTTTGTACAACTTAACTCACAATAAACGTGAGTTATTCAAAATCAAAATCCCTTGTTTGTTATTCTTCTTTTTCTTTTTCTTCTTCCTTATGTAGCCACCTTTTTCTAGAATCTACAACTTGGTGCAAAAATTAACTAAATAAACTAAGAATTTCTGTAATCTTGGTCTGCACAAGCTGCACTTGGCTACTTTTCATTGGTATTGCCCTACTTCAGCAGGTTTTGTAAGTATTGGAGCAGCCTGACTGCAGCGTTTATAGTCAGATATCTTTTTCCTGAAAGAATATAATGACTTTCGCATAAATCTTTTTTCCATTAAAATATATCAACAAGAAGCTAGTGCTTGAAAAAGATATTGCTTGAAATACTCCAGTGCTTTCCAATCAAAAGTGCCTGGCCTCTTTTTGTGCTTCACAGCTAAAATGTTGAAACATTCATCATAAGTCATCAATAGAGGCTGCTGGCATTTTGTAGATACAGCTGTTTTACCCCAATTTTGAACTTTTTGGAACATAGTCAAACTTAACGAAAGCTGTATTTTTTCTCAGTATTCTGATTGTAAACAACTTCAGATGATTCTTTCAATAGCCCACTGCTTGCGAGAGTCAGATAACTCTTGTAGTCCTTCCCCAGGCTTCTCTTTCCATAGTGCCTGCTCTAGGAATGCCACCGGTAACAACTGCTGAAGAAAGAGAAGCAAACCAAGACAGTGAGCATCACTCTTGGCGAGGTGAATGCAGGAGGGCACTGGGTAAATGGGGAAAAGAGTAAGAAAATAAAGTGGGACTATCACACAAGGGTGTGTCAGGGGGCTGGAAAGTGAGTAGGATGAAAGCAGAGGCTGATCTCCTTCCCTGAAAGGAGGGAAGAAAACCTGAAACTGTGCTATGGAAAAGGAAAGAAAAGAAAGGCATATGACTCTGTGATGACATACAATCAACAAGTTCCCAATGATACTGTTTATTCTTGCCAATGGGATCCAAAAAAAAAAATCAAAACCAAAAACTCATAATGAGGCTTGTGAGTTAGAGCTTATTATTTTTGAACACTTTACTCACCCTGTCAACATTCTCTCCTGGTCACAAAATACACTGGAAGGCTGTAACACTGTACGGAATTAAATATTTGTGAGCTTTGGGCTCTTCTGAGTTGTACTCTATTGATAGCACATCTAGATGCTCTTCGGATAGTTCAGGAACAAAAGCATAACACTTGTCACATCAAAACCCAAGACTACCAAGTTCTAAGGAGACAGAAAGCAAGATTTTTGGCCAGCACTACTAAATGTCATTTTTGAACACAGTTGGAAGTCTTGCCCAGACAGTCTGTAGTACTTCTGAAGCCAAGGCATACTTTTATGACTTAAATGGGATCAAAGTGAACCTGAATTTAACTCCAGTTTTGAAGCATAATTAAAAGTCTGAACCTCAGTAACCACTTGCTCACATTGGTAAGGCAGAGGACAAAATATCATTTTTCCTTTTGTTCAGGCTATAAGAATAATTTTACACTCAGTCCCTCAAGAATTGTTCAATTTCTTAAATGCTTGGAGGACTAAAGCTAAAGACATGGTATCTTTCTCTAAGACGTCATAACTTCGAAATTCAGTGTTGATTTTTAAGTACGGAATTACTACAGCCAGAATTGAAGCAAATTGGTCTTTGGCAGGTTGTTTTCAGTCTCATTTAACGGTAGCTATGGCAACAGAGTTCTGCAATTATCAATCATGAGTTCTATTGAGATAAATAAAGACATAAACTGCCTTGTTTTTTATTACATCTGCATAATTAAGAGCTAATCACAAGAATTTTAAAGGGATCTTTGCATTATTGAATTTTTAATCATGTAATAGCATTGATTTTTAGGTAGATGTTTAACTGCAGTCTGAAAATACATTACTAGCAGAGATAATTGTCTCAGTTTGAATAGCCACTGCAAAAGTTTCACCAGCTGGGAGGAATCTGAACCTATGAAAATTACTTCAGTTTTGGTTAAGAACCTGTATGACAAATACGGGGAAGAAAAGTAATATGGGTTATATTACTATGCAAAATCAAAGACAAGTTTCTAAAGTGGTAAGTTGTGAAAGAGCTGTATTAGCTGCAGTATTCTTTAATAGGCTACTGGTGATAAACACTGTGATATTTTAAGTTATTGCTAATGACTTAGCCTAGTACTTAACAAATTTTATAATAGTCAAGAAACTACAGATCATTGTTGCTATATGTGAAAATTTTACCTTTCAAAATAGATCTGTTGCATCCAAAGTCTTGTGTGTATCTAAAATTTTATTTCAACTTCTGTTTGTGACTGCATGACCCTGCTCATTTATTATGCTTGAATTTATAAAAGGCTCCATAGGGTGAAAAATGCACACTTCTTGTTAAACTTTCAAAGATACCTTCTTAGCTGTGATATGCAGAAGTAGTTTTTTTAACCTCTGTATTTTCCTCATTACTTGTAGCCCTGTAAATATTTATAATACCCAGTACTATAAGTATCAGCACTAAAAAATATTAGTGCGGTTCTGTGCCTTAAGCAAAAAAAAAAAAATTTACTCCAGATAAATTTAAAAGATCATCACCTAATAGGACACTGTTTTATAGAGACTAAAAAAAGCATCCGGTTTGAGTATTTTGAATTCTTGTTTGTTTCTTAGAGAAAAATAGAATTTCTATGTAGTCTGTCTGTTTCTCAGATGCCGAAAACTGAATACCAAAAGTCAAAGTTAAAATCTAGGGTATGTTCCAAAGATGCAAGTCGATATCACATGCAATCCCAAGCTAACTTTAACCATCCTAGCTTGGATAATAAAAGGAACATAGACGAGGTGCCAGAGCCTTCAAAGTTACTTCCATAAACATGCTCAGATAAAGTCCTCATCACCTAGACCACTGCTGAAATTAAGATATAATTTTAAAGTTGATATAGTTTTAAAGTTGATCCTCTTTTAAACCAGAGCTTTTCATTTTATCTCTGCTGCACTCCTACCTGCCCATTCAATTACATCTTGAGGGAGAAAACTACATTAGCAGAGAGGCGCTATTCAATCGTCCTTGAACATTTTAGCTTCAAGTGAAAACAACGGATTTGTTTCCTTCCTCTCTAACATTGTGAAAATTGGGAAAACACACACAAGTATGAGCAGGTCTTATCCATATATACTGTTAGAGAGACAATAGGTCTTTTGAGTGATTTAGAGACATTCTCTTGCTGAAGAACTGCCCCATTTGCTGCTAAAAAGCAAGCACTGTTCAAGGCACAACTGAGAACACTGTTGAGCTGAGCACATGATTAATACCAGTGGCTCTTGACACAACTCTTCCTTTCAGAAAAGTGTATGGTTGTTAAGAAATAAATTCACCTTGCACTTTTATTGATCTTCTTAGCCTTTGCTGCTTGCAATTCATGGCTAATAAATGGCTATAAGTGATTGTTTAGGGAACGTCAAGGCTTCTGTTTTCAGATACACACATTTAGTCAAACACACAAAACATGAAAGCTTTACACAAGGCTGGAAGACATCAAGCCAGAAAGAAAAATTTCAAATGTCTTTGATAAAAAAAAAATCACTCAAATAATGCTTGTCAAGACACAATAGCACCTATTACTCCTGAACTCATTCAATATTTAGCCCATCAACACAGTTGAACCCAGTTATTGCTGTATTATACATAAATTCTGCCATATCACTAATACTTTAGCTGAACAATTTCAAGGTAAAGACTTCATCACAATTAAAACACAAGTCTCAGGGCAATTCACACGAAGAAATAATGTTTCAAAAGTAATTGGTTGGCCACTTAATACCCTCTACACCTGCAGACTCATTTTAGAGCTCCAAGACATTTTCACTGCGTTGAAAATCTTTTAGCTAGTTTTGATTGCTAGCTTTATTTCCAAGGAATAAAAGCACAGAAATATTTAAGATTTTATTCATTATTTCCCACCAACTTCCATTTCCAGTTCCTTGAGTTTCCACTTGATATTAAAATTAAGCAGTCAGCACAGCTTTAGAGAAGAGAGAAAGATAGAGAAAGAAAGAGAAAGACAGAGAGAAACACAGAGAGAAACAAAGAGAAATCCAACAGGAACACCTAGACTGTTACTTGCACATTTATTTAATCTTCCCTTGGTGTTCCACACACCTGTTTTGGAATACATTTTAATTGCCATAAATCTGTGTCTCAAATGCACGTGGTTCAGCTTCGGTAAAATATCACAACAGTGACAGAGAAATATGACAGTCTATATAGTCTGCTGTTGTACTGAATTAAATTAACTTTCAATTTTAGTCTCCTTTACCATTATTTACTTAAATTCAGAAACACTCACAACATTTAGGGCAAAAGGGTCGTCTGTGATCAACTGTGCAGATTCCTAGGAATTCCAAACATGAAGCAAGAGTAGAATACGCAATAGAAACCTGTAATGCAGATAGGGGATACACAGTGCAGGTCAGAAGTCTGCCATGGGGACATAGTGGGAGCCCAGTGATAAAGTATATATCCATTTCATAGTATTGCATGGAAATCTTCCAGCAAAATTAGATTGCACATTTCAGTGATGAACTACGGGGAAAAAATAATAACCATCATGTGGCACACACAAACTGAAGAATGGAGGCAGTTCTCAAACAGGCATACTTAAAATTTGCAGGAAGGGAACATTGATCCTTACTATGATTTCACTACCTTAAAATTCCAATCCCACAGAACTTTCATAAATTGAGAGCTGGGAGCTTTTTTAGATTTGTTTTTCACTTGAGAGTTCCCATGATTTTTGAATCATAATTCTTTCACAATATTTATTAATAATATTATCCTTTTTAATCATGAGGAGTTCATATTAACATCTTTTTCCCTTCTCCCCCCTCTTATCACATTGAATCTCATCTTAAAATAGCTCTTATACTGCCATAAACATTACTGAAACGGGTCTTTTGCACATATATTGAATTTCATTTTCTATGCAGTTTTATGTATGTGCCGGTTTGGACACAAATCCGGGAGGAAACAACCCAAGAGGGGCATCTCTCTCTCTCTCTCCTGCCTGCCAGGCAAGCAGGCCCCGGCAGCACCTCAGCCACGGGTTCGGGAAAATAATTTCTCGAGTGAAAGTGAAAAAAATTATTTAGTTAACAAAACAGAGTCCCCTGCTGTCACGGGAAAAAAGGATATTGAAACCCCCTCCCCTGTCCCCTAAAAGAGGACTATGGATTTTAGAGTTCTTTCTATAGGTAAAACCTGCAGTCCTGAGCTGGGCCGGGCCAGGCAGGCAGGGTCCGACAATCCCCCTTGGAGGGTCCCGCCGAGCAGGTCCGGAGATGACAGCCGGTCTCAGATGAAAAGCAAGCCAAACACGGTCCAAAAAGGAAAAGAAGCCGCTGAGGCAGATCACAGCCCCTTCTCCGCTGAAAGCCGAAGAGACTAGGGAGCAAAAGTCCTCCAACCAACCAAATGTTGTCAGAATCGGGAGAAAAAAGAATGCAAAACATTCTAGATGCAAGGTCAAGCTGGCCGCTTTGAAGAGTTCTCTCGGCTTCTCTCTCCCCCCGTTGCAATTTAAAGGTACACTAGAGATCAAGCAGGCGATGGGGAATACAGTATGGTCATAGAATCACCCCAAGACATGTATTAACCCACATTATGAAAAACTTTGCAAAATCACTCTTAAAATGAAGACTTTGAGGTAGTCAGAACTCTCTCAGTGTACGTTTGTAAACTGTCTGTTGGATCTGTAACAGCTAAAGGTATGACACAGCTGTAAAGGAAATGTCAAATACTTTTTAAATCATAGTAATGATAGTATTGAGCAGCTTTTCTAACTGAGGTAAGCTGAGCAGAACGTTTTCTTGGTGCCACTGACACTTTGATAATCTGTTTTGAACTGGAAAATATGAATCTTACCGTAAAAATCAAAGTCGTGCCTTTAACCAAAATAAAAAATTCACTTCCAATATTTTCGTCTCACAAACACAGCATATCTTACAAAATGGTTCACCAGAATGTAACTGGGATAGGAAAAGCTACAGGCTAAAGAAAATTAGAAAATAGTATTTTGGATAGCAGATAAAAGAGAGAAATCAAGATACAAAACAATCATTGGTATCTTAAGGCTGACTAGTTCATTTTGACATACTAAAAATTAAGAAAATATTTAATTAAAACAAATTCTTAGACCTCTCTAATAGTTTCTTCCAATTCTTGAATTTTATAGACATTCTTTAGCAACCTCAATGAAAGATACTAACTTCTTGCTAATGTCAACAATTTTTTTTATTTTTCATCTGAAACTGAAATAGGTATATGTGGACAATCAGGTAAACAGATCATGGCAATGCTTAGGTGTTTTGGGGTATAACCTGAATCAGGTTGTGTTCATACTAAAATACTAGGCTAAGTATTGGAGTCATGGAAGGTAAGCCAGTGCCACAGTGCATTGTGATATGATCATATTTACCACCAGCTCCCATATAGGTCAGACTGAGTCTGACTGGGAACACTCCTCAGTGGCCCAGCAAAGACGAATTTAAGAAATGCTGCATCAAATGGCACCAGTAAGCCGTACTAAACGAACAGACTAGAGGCTCTTCCGCCCGCCTTCAAGACCTTCTGTCACAGCATCCCAGACCTCAGCAGGCTTGGAATGTGTTTGTGTCTGTCCCTTGGCAAGGCCGTTTTCTGCCTTTGGAGGGTGGACACACAGACAGCACGTGTGTGCAGCTCAGCGGGCAGCACCATAGCGGGGGACATCGTGAGACCCTACAGAATCATGCCATGGTGGCCAAATGTCTCATACAACTCAAAAAGATTCCCACAATGGAAATGGAACTTTCAAAACCAAAATGCCACTAAAACTGCTTTGTTCCCAAAGTTCTCCTCCAGAGAGAAGGCAACCTTTCACCAACAAACACAACACTGTGAGTCTTAGGATGCTACCAGAACATCCTTGGACTGTATGGATCTGAGGTGTCACCACCCTGAGCTTAAATGTAGGTAGGAGAAAAGGGAAAGATGTTCCAGTATTATGTTACTATGAAAAGCATTTTCCATGTCCTTTTTTTGGCATGGTTCTGGTAAGGCCGCAGGATAAGACATCGAAAGTTTACAAAGGTTTTTATCAACTTAAAATTCACACATGCATATTGCATTAATAATAAAAAATATAATTACAGCTTTTCAATTTTGTCCAAGTAATAGAAATCTATTTAGGAGTGCTGATTTTTATTCTGACATCATCTATAGTGACTAAATTCAGAATAAGTGGCTAGTGCACTTTTTCAGTCCTCTGAGAAAGCATTAATAATTTTCTTCTATTAACAAATCATCATTTAATTAAGCAGTAATAAAGTTAACAGCATACATTCTCATGAAAATGTGCAGTCTTAGAATTCTCCAGGGGTTGTCTAAACCTTACAAACATTGAATCCAATCACTTGAGAAGTGGGGTAAATAACCTTAGTATTTAAAATGAACAAGTAATTTATAAAGTCATTTAAATATTTGTCTCTTGGAAAGTTTTCCTGAACAGCATTGCTACATGACAAATTAAGGTTATTCTGGTCTAAGAAAATAACGCATAACTGAGAACATTGTATTCATCTTATATAGATGTGACAAGGACAAGTATCTGGAAATATTATCTGACAAAAATACAAAAACATTATCCATATGACACTTCATATGATCACATTTTGCTTTTTCATCATAGTAAGTATTCAGGTACTTCTCCATATTTCCATGGATCCACATATCTGTGCTTACAATTCCATTAATGGCTAATAAAAACTGCAACTTCTAAGTAATTTTTTGAACAACAAATTTGATATGAATTCCTACTGAATACAGATCATCTTAAGGGGCCTGCAATGGTAAACAAATCAGAACAGCAGGCAGAAAAATAATAATTAAAAAAAGATAACATTTCTTACCATTTCCTTAAAATTCCCTTCTCTGTAGAGAATTCCATTGTGTCATGCTAGCTGGAAGATAATATCTCATTTTAAAAACAACCCAACCTTCTTTTGTAATAGTCCATATTTTCTGAACTGTTTGAAAATAACTCAGAAGAATTCAAAGCAGTTGTGCTATATACATTACAAAATAATTTCTTTCCTCAATTCCAAAACAAGTAGTTTCACATAATTTTTTAACTAGAAGGTTCTTTTTCTTACTATAAAATAAATTTACATTTATTAGCTCCATTAGTAAACAAATTGGTGACTGCTGTGCCTTGCCAAAGCAAATTTCTCCACATCTCTGTCAGCAGTCATTTTTAAATCCAGGAACTCATGTTGTTAAGCTGGGAGGTACATGACACCTGAGTACATAAGGGATTTTGCAGTCCCGTGGCTCCTCAGGAAGCAAGTTATCAGTGTAAATATTATCACACAATTTTCTCAACAGATTGCTTTGCCATCCAAAAAGATCCAATCTCTTATCACTTCTTTGGGTAAGGGAGGTTGTTTTGGACCCAGAGTTTGTCACAATACAAATACATACTTTTGTTTTGCCTCTGTTACTTGGACATGTGCAAGTTTTATAGGCCAGCAAAAGTAAATTACTACAATAAAAAATAAGAGAAGAAAGAAAAAAAATGCAACCCCTCAGTGAACTATGCTATTTCCTAAGCTGTGGTTCTCAGTACCAAATGTCACTTTCTTTAGAGGTGACAGCACAGAAAAAGGGAAAGAAACATCACGCTGTGACACATATGAAATGTGCTATTGCAATTTTTATAATATCCTATCACACCTTAAACTTACATCCTTCAACTTCCTTGCTTTAGCTCTATGTTATGACACCATTTTTACAACTGTCGCTGAAATTAGAACCAAGGCTTCAATGGATTCTCCCAACAACAGAAATTACTGCTTGGGAATTAGGAAACCAATATTAATTGTCAAAAAATTCTGATTAAAAATAATAAAGTAATACTAAGCCCACTAAAACTATGTATTTCCCAGCAAAAATACTCAACAGCATTGGACAAAAAAATAACTCAGTAACACATGAAAATATGAGTCACCCTGAATCATTTCTTAATGCATATATAATATATTACCTTCCAGAAACAACAAAATGTGAGAAGGTACAGGAAGTAGAATACCAAGATGAAAATCATAAGGCTTTCCTTTTTATTTTTTTTTTAATTTTCAGGATGAAGGAGAGATTTGACAAGATAACGCAAGCAAATTCCTGATTTCTATTTTTTTGTTGCAGCCCATTTTGTTGTGATGTATGAACTATATATTTGTGATAATACTCAGAGAGTGTTAGCAAAACAAATAGATCAAATCAATTCATCTTTATTTTTATTATCTAAAATAAAATGCTATATTTGAAGAAACATCGCCTGTTAACAAGGGCTGTGTACAAGAAAGCACCCTCAGAAGTTTAGTTTTTTTACTATTGTTGTTTTTTGTTGTTGTTGTTGTGTGTACGCATCCCACCTGCACACACACCACCTGCACTCCTCTTTGATTTTCGGATTCAGCAGAATGGCAGTCTGAGCGGTTTCTGCAGTTTTAAAGAAAATCCTGGCTCCCTGCTGAGAGGCAGCATGACACAACAGTCCTGCATCAAGTGCAACCCGTGCTGCAGACACTTTGGCAAATCTATAGAAGAAACTGGGGTGCAGCCGGCAGGGTAATTGAGAGGTTTGCTGGTTCAGTTGCTTTTGCTCGAGGCAGGGTACATTCAAGTAAAAAAGGAATTGATAACGTGCACTTGAAAAGTACAGTGAGGAGACCCAGATCTTAAAAAGCATGGTGCTAAAAACACGCATTTCTTTCATGATCTTTCTTGCAAATCTATAGTCTGAAAATTTAACGTGCCCATTTCTTGGTGCCACATAGTAGTCATTCTACTCAGGAATTAAAGGAGAGAGAATTTTTGAAAAATTGAGAAATTTCCTCGGTGGAACAGAATGTAAAATCTTGCTGTAATTAAATCAATTTAGAACAAAAACAAAACAGATTTGTAAAAACCTACTCTTTCCATTAAAAAAGAATCTCCTGAGGAGCATCAACATTTCATTTCAAAACCACTTTCTTATTGCTCTTTAAAAATACTCTATGCAATTCCTTTTGCAGAGTAAGATTTTCCCCCCAATTTCATACTTGATAAATAATGCAAGAAATTATCTTCTTCTTAATGCTTCAGACTCCCAAGCAGTTTCCAAATCATCTCTGCTTTACTTCTAACATTTTCTTTATGAGAATTATAGGCACATGAAATGCATTTGCACCCCATTTAATGCCTCCAGTGATTCAAAAGGTAATTTTAAACACTAAGCCACAACTATATTAGACAGTTTTAGATTATTCAGAGCCCTCTTTTGGGTTTTTTCAAGCCATGTCATCACTCATTGCATAGCATTAGAAGAAATAATAACAAATGACAAAGACTGTGCCTGAGGGATTATATGTGGGCTTGATGACTTCATTGTCTTTAGTTTCTGTCAAACACAGAGAATAAACACAGTACAACAAACTGATGCCTTTTTAAGAATTGTAACTACCATAACTGTTTTGTCGTGGAGAAAAAAATACCCCAACATTTACTTTGTTATTAAATATGCACTATAACTCAACTTTACATAGAAATGTATTCACAGAATTTAGGGCCAGACATTCATTTCTCCTGCATATAAACTGAGTTAAGCTAAATTAACCAATATGTTTGATAAGTACTTTTGCTTTGTCTCTATTACTTGGATGTGTGCATGTCTAGTCTTCTATCCTAGCTAGTAGAAGCTTCAAGATGTCTTCCCTAAAGACAGATAGCAATGGAAAATGGGCAAAAGGTTAATTAAAAATTCAGTCATATCAGACAGTGAATTCCAGGTATGAATAGTGAATATGAATGTATGGGAGAGAGAGGAATTAACAGATTCAGGACGTAGCAGAGAATTCCAAAGAACTTCCCCAATGCCCTTCTCAATACCCTATAGGAACGGCAATCAGCTTGAAGTTTGTTTCACTAATCTTCCCTTTCCTGCTCTTCTACTGGCCAGAAAATGCAATGGACTATTTTGTGTATGCAGAGAAACTATCCATTTGTGGGAGCAGTACTGAATATAGGAGAGATTTTTCGATATCTTCCAATTTTTATCTTGTGCAATTTAATGTCATGTGTGATTAAATATTACACGTACTGATGCCACTTATTTGCATGGATGGAAACTCTGTGGCCCCCCAATTTCAGCTTCATTGCTACTAAGAACTCTAAATTTCATTGCTCATTCTGCTATGAACTGACCAGTTCATGCAAATACAGATCATGTTTCATGAAGCAAATAAATAAAAGCCACCTCACAGATCCTTTTATTTCCCCTGTTCAACTCCAGCAAGTTGCTGTTGGAAGGTCAGAATCCAGAGCAACTTTTTAATGATTGATAATCTCACTCTTTGCTCCATCCAAGTGTGAAATATATAGAAACAAAAGAATACAGTGAAAAATCAAGAAAAGCACTGTCAACAACTAGCCAATTATGTACCACACATTACCTTTTGCTGTTCAAATGAATAGGAAGGTGGAATTAGTGAAATTTGTCTATGTAATTTGGTTATTTATAGGCAGACCATTCAAGTGCAACAAAAAATTATTTACTGTTTCAGCTTTTAAAATTGTAAGAACTCTTTCCTTGTGTTAATGAAAGATCAGTCATAATAAAGAAGATCAACCTGGACTTTTCTCTCAGAAAGTTCTCTGTTTTTCTGACAAAACAATGCTTATGTCAACTCTAAATCTTGTTATTATAGATGGTTTTCTGACCTGTTGATTACAGGTTCTCACAATCTGTTACATTATTATTTTTCTGATTCCAGAACACTCCACAAATAATGGAGGTTCAAGACAAAATCATACCTTTAATCTTCTGTGAAAGAGTTTCAGCATCATTTATTTCCAGAAGACAAATGTAAATATATTTTCATTGTGTTTTGAGAAAATGCATTTGTGCAATTCATTTTTTTCCTCTTTCAGAGAAACAAATATTTTTTTAAAATAAGTCACATTATGAAGGGAGTGGGAAAACAGATAAAAGTAAATAATTTACAGGTATTCACCCATATTCATTGCTATCATCCTCCTATAAAAGGATTGAATTTGTGTGAATATTGTTCTGTAGTTGAAAAATAATCTGCAACATGTCACAGTTTTCTAGCTGATAAAAGAAGTTTGGCCATAATTTTGGGGTGGTTTTTTGTTTGTCCAGAAGCATATAAAAGCATTAGAAAATATTAGTTTTCTGGGTGCTACAGACTGAGGACAAAATTAAAAACATTTATGTTCTAACGAAAGTCTTACGAAGAAGGAAGATAAAAAAACGAATTGATTTGAAGAATATTGTCCATATCCTCTCTGGTATTTTATATTGGTGCATAACACTCACAGAATTTTAGTGAGAACCAGATATTTAAATACCACTGAGAAATGGGGCTTAAGTGCCTTCTTCCCTTCCTATTTCTATTAATAACTTTGTTTAGCCAGCAATATTTTTCTACTTTTCTTTTTTAAAATAAGAACAGAAGAGACCTGACCTCCTTCTTTTAGTGTTTTAAGATCTAATTGCAATGTTTAGTTCAGATCAGTAGAGACCTGACCTCCTTATTTTAGTCTTTTTTTTTTTTTTTTTTTTTTTTAGAGCAGGATCTCAAACAATTTTTAGTTCTGCATTATGGAAAGCAGCAAGTCCCATTTCCATACATACTACTAATTAAGCATGAATGGTGAGTGAATAGATTCTTTCCACTCTTAATTACTCGGGACACATTTCTGAGGAGGTGATTGAGCTGCTTACTGTCCTCAGGATCTTCATGTTAGACCTTCCATGTTGCTTAGTATTGAGTGCTGTGGCTCCTTATTAATAGCTCCAGCTCCTGAAACAACATGGAACTCCCTGAGAGCATTTCCTGCCTTACCTTTAGGCCAACTACTCCTCCTTCTCCCAGGACAGCCTGGCTGCTTGTGCCTCCCCATCACCCAGGAAGCCTTCCAGCCACCTCCAGGACCTTGAGTAAGCCACTGTATTCCTCTTTGTTTTACTTGCACATGACTGGAAGCCAGTCGGCCGAACTTTAAAGATGAGGATGTTGAGAATGGAGAGGTTGTATTGGGAAATTACATGGAAATTATTCTGTCTGACCTGTCTTATTCTAAAGCAGAAGGTTGGCACCTGTCTTAATGTGTAACAAAGATCTTTGCTTAAGTTGACCATGGAGACTCTATCCACAGAGTCTGATAATTTCTGAAGTTTGTTATACTTTCAAAGTCCAACACAATTGGAATTAAGACAAAGCCTTAATTAAACAGGATTATCTTTCACATCCTTAAGACACACAGTGATGCCTTAGGATTTTAGCTTTTATATTTTCATACACTTGTAATCCTGCAATTCTTTAGTGTATAGCTCTGAACTCCATATAGCGTGTTAGCTACTGCTTTTCCCATTTTGGTCAGACACAACAATTCCTCTCGAGGCCTGAGAATCAAGGACACCTCACTGTCTCAGGCCCCGAGAAATGTAAACAAAAGTGAGTTGGGGGGAGCAAACTAAGAGAATGGGACTCCACTGCCTGAAGCTGTAATTGGACAATTAACCTCTGATATGTGAATGGACAAAACTTTTATCTGTCCGAAAAATGTGTGACTGTGTCCATCTTGGGTGTAGTCTCTGTGAGACTCCTGCACTGCCCGAGGTGCACCCTGTGAAGGCCTTTCAATAAATACCTGCCCTTTATCCTTTCACTCTGTCCAGCCTCTGCTCGAGGTCAGCCTCTACAAGGCATCAACAGAGTAAAGATTCATCAAGATCTTACAGTTTTCTTAATAGCAAAGAAACACCTTTCTTCATCACATTGTAAAATGTGGGCTGTTATTTGGGATATCATTCTTGGTACACAATATGTGGCCTTGCTTACACTGACCATAATTTAAATTATCCTTTTATGTTGCAGTCAAGTAAACATATACTGCTGCACCACATTCCAGTTTCACACTACACCACTCATAAACTACTTATGGGATATATATATTCTTAAAATTGAGTCTCTAAAAATAGGTGGCAACTGGAAAAAAATCATCAGCACTACAAGGAGTCACCTAAGAGAGGAGTGCCAGAGCCCATGACAGTTTCTGTGTTCAGGTTTGTTCTATGATGTTCACAGCACACCACCAAAGACTTGGTGTGTCTAAGGCAGAACTGTTATTTATGAGTTCATGTCATTCAGAAAAGAACTGAGCTATATTTAGTGGCCATACAATACAGACATTTCTGACAGTTCAGACTTCCTTTTGAAGTGCCAAAGGAGCATTACCTGTTCAACATTAATATACCTGAAAATTGAGAAAAATCAATACACCTAGAGCAAGAAATACCCTCCTGTTCACCAGAAATTGAAATTTACTGTTTGAAATAGTCAAGATAATTGCATTACTATATAAGCATTTCTTCTAATTGGAATTTAATTTTGCAGTCTGGGAGCTCTGGCAGAAAATCTGCCTTCTTGGGTCAAAGCAAAGTGAAACTGAGCAGATCTGAGTATTTTACAGCTCTGTAAGCATACTCATTTTCTAAATTTCTTGAAGTGGAAAAGCACGCTGGTGGTGGTGTTAGAATTGCCCCCTAGTGCTACAGATACTGAGCATCAAAATTTTAACATTTTACTGATAGCAAGATGGCATAAAGAGTAATTCAGCGAAGCATAAAGCTAAGTGTTCTGAAAATATCCTAGGGTATATCAGTAATTCATCTACAGATGTGCAATTGATATCCTACATAGATGCAATGAATTGTATTCTGCAGAAGAGGAAAAGGACAATAAAGATTTCAGAGAATCATAAATTATCCTGGGTTGGAAGGGACCCACAGGGATCACTGAGTCCAACTCCTGGTCCTACAAAGGATATCCCAAAAGTCACATCATGTGCCTAAGACCATTGTCCAAACACTTCTTGAACTCAGACAGGCTTGGTGCTGTGACCACTTCTCTGGGGAGCCTGTTCCAACACAAAATGCTATTTGCAAAGAAATATTGAAAAAGTAAGAATATACTAAAATCTTGACTTCTGTTTTGTGACAAAAACTATGTCAGTAGAAGAAGAAAGCTATTATTTCACACCCTCAATAAGGTGGCTTAAAGATTTTTAAAGATATGGGAATCTACTACATAGAAAAACATATAAAGAAAATTACTTGGACAGTATATCTGAATCTGAGTTTGCCGGACTTAAACCAAAATGATCAACTTTAAGGAAGTTTTGGGGTTTTTTTTCCCAAGGAAAAGGTACAGTTCTGATCTCAAGTAGTGATCAAAGCTGCAGAGTGAAAAGATTCTAGAGAGACTTACTTTGAGCAAAATCTCACAGGAATAGATTATGTTGGAAGATTTACATACATAACATTCAGTGAAACTAAGTGATTTTGTTACTTTTTCAATATAACAGCTCTACAATAGACATAAAAATTAAACTCTCCACTTCTCACCCACTGAAAAAGATAAATTTGGGTTTGCCACAACAGACTTCATTTTTAGAGTATGGAGGAAAAAACCAAGACTGTTCTGTTATCTTTCCATTTCTATGATGGCCACAGCAGAAGGCAGGTGGCTATCACATCCAGGCATAGTAAACTGGCTCTATTCAATATAGCAGTTGTTGCACTTCTATTTTTCCTAAACTTTGCAATACCAAACAATAACAAACCTGGGATATTAATTTTGGAATGAATCCATGGAATACTACAATCTGTAGCTTTAGTTTTAATTTTTTGAAGGTTGCATGCTATTTTAACATCCTTCTCAAGCTTAGATAGGACCATTGTTCCATAAGAGCCTGAAAGAAAACAAAGATATAACATTATTCTCTTAAGTCTTTGGAGAAGTTTGATTCTCAGCATCTCGTAATAAGCAGTAATGAGCTACAACCGAGCCCCAAATGCATACCCTCAGAGCTTTCAGTTCACAGGGCAGCAATGAAAAACACATGTTGGTTTACAGGTTGGTATTCAAAGGTACCAGGAGATTCATCGACGATCCATAAACATGTAGGGCATGAGTCTAGTGAATAGACCTAGACATAATAGTTAAGGCTTCTTAAAAAATATCCTGGGAATTGAGTTCAAATAGCTGATTAACAAAGATAAAAACTCAAAAAATCAACTAGTAGCAAGGAAAGTAATTTAGCACTAAACTGAACAAAACCAAAAAGACCCCACAGCAATAATCTGACAAACTCAGAAAAAAAATTGAAAATATTTATCTTTTATGCAACCATAGCATAAAAGCAAAGATTTTTGAATTTGTAAAAAATCTAAATGAGTCTCTATTAAACATCTCAAAGAGCAATATTCATAACTTTAAAATTAATCAAAAGGGACAATAAAAAAGAGAATTTGGTTACAGACTGCCATCTGAATGGATCTGTACATAAGAGCCGAAATTAGAAAGTTCATTGCTATGGATGATGATGTGTCAAATCTCCACAACATTGTATATATAAAGCATTAGGAAAAGCATGGTGTAATATGCACTTTTCTGATTAGGAATATAGGAAACAAGCTAAGTAGATATCCAGCAGCATCTAGAGTAAGTTTACTAGGGAAGAGGCCGTTAAAAAAACCCCAATCATTCTCTCTATTGACAAGAAAGCCTCTAAAATACATTGCTGCTGCTCTCTAAAAGATTCCATTTTGAAGTTCTTGAATTCAATATTATGTCTTTATTTTTAAGGGGTACCGGAGATGTCTGACATGATTTTTAATTACTTAAGACTCTAGAGCTTACAAAAATTTTGTTTTCTACTTTTTTCAACATAGTGTGAGGACAAAAGTTAATTAGCTGACTACATTTTCTGATTATCATGAAAAAGCATATGCACCAGTCCCCAAACAGCTTCCTCTAAGTACAGAAAGCTTAAATTTAAATTACTCTTATTTATATTGGGTGTTTCCTATCTAACCACACTGGACTCCCATTTGGTGTGTTAGTACCAGTTCTGCAACTTTAGGATCTTTCATTTTCTTAAACTAAGCATTTATAAACTTGGACTACTTGCAGCTCTTTCACTGGATTTTTTTTACTGCAGTGTTTACACGCCATCTCTGCCATCATAATTTTATATTATATCCAGAAATACAATACAGCATAAGTTTTTACCTGCTGACATGAATGGTGTGTTTGAATGCTGCAGATGAATTGGGCCTTAATGGATAACTGTTCAGATGCATCATTGCTTGTTAATATAATTTAATTATATAAGTACTATATTATAATGATATTTTATGTTATATAAAAATCATATAATAAATGATATATAATTGTTCATAATAAAATTATTACTATTTAGTTGTTTCTTTCCTCCTGCAGGTTGCACTGATAGTACCTGGTCCAAGAATGAAGAGTGTAAATACATTTTATGCAGCATGAGCAAGAACACATTTTTCTGTAACAACCAGCATCGTTACCCCACTCAAAAAATTGTGCTCATATGGGACACGATTCTACCCTTCATCTCTGCACTCTCATGAGACAAAATTAGTACCTTAAATAGAAGAAACTAGTATCAGTAGTGAAATAGAGTAAGAAACAATTGCTAACACTTATTATTAGTCTTGAAAGAATCCCTCAGAAATCATAGGAAGAGGGATGGTGTTTCTTCAGTGCTGCATTCTGCTCAGGCTTCAACAGTCCCCATGAGTTAATGGAAAGGCCCATGGTGATTCACAGAAAAATGGAAGTTTGTCAAATTTTGGCTAAATCAAAATGTTAGAGTAGCAGATTCTAGTTAAGGGTAATTTAAAAACTTCATTCAGTGCTCTCAGCCTAGCTTTTTGGGTTTTTTTAATTTTTATATTCAGGATTTGAATCCTGGGTCATATTTTACTACTTCTGGAAGCACATGGGTTTTACATATAGCTGTTCTCCTTCTGATAATGAGTTTTCTATGTTTAATCATCTATGCTATACAAGAATTTACATATGGAAACTGACAATCTACATCTGGTCAATTTGCCCAAATCTTCCTTCAGCTCTTGCCATCCAGGTACACAATATTTTTCTATATAAATTGAAATATGGTAGATATTAAAACAAAATTACTCAGTGATCATAAGAATATTGTTTGTGACAATGTGACATTTTAGTGATGTACTTATGATAATTCTGTCCTTATCTAAACCTGGCATGGTAGATATTTTCTTAAACTCTATATCAGTACAGGGAAGCAGAATTGTTTCTCCAGCTTCAAGTTATCTGGATCCAGATTTTATTTTGTAGCATATTCGACGATAACAATTTTTCATACTGACTCTGATAAGCGAGCCCAGATCGAGGCAACCCCTAGGATACTGAAGTGGTTCACCAGCAGTCATTTACTCAGCCTGAAATCCTCCTTTTTCTCAGCACTTTCTGGTGTGACAGGTTCTCATCGATATCATTCACTCAATGAAATTCAGCAGTTCATTTTCACCTCCTGGATTTTCTTACCACTTGCTACAGGTAGCTCGAAGGCTTTCTCCAAACTGCCTTATGGCGAGAGAAACCCAGGCTACAAACGTGCTGTCCCTAATGTTGCCACTCCTCTGGAGACGATTGATGTAAGAACAATGCATAGCACTTGGCTTAGCCTCCTCAAGGTTCTGCCCAATTTCATTACATCCCCAAAACGGGAGGATTTTTTTTCTCAGAAGTATCTAAAATAATATCCAGACAGCACTGCATTTACTATCACAGTTTGGAGGCGGTTTGTTTTTGTTTTAACAGATATTACTAAAATGTTAATGTATTATTTATCCTTATTGTCAAACATATTGATAAGATTATTCTACAGCTATAGAATTCAAAAAGAGACATTAAGAAAAACTCTGCAGGCAGATCAAAAATACATTATCTCTGGAAAAGTATAGTCCATGCAGTAATCTGCCTGTGATATTTTTCACTTTGGACCTTGATTATACCTACAGTCACCACCACTAAAATAAGAAACTCCTTAAACATGAATGCTGCTAAACCTATACTATACCAACTCTTCAACTGGAAAGCTTACTGTAAGACAAGAAAAAATACTCTGCACATACACTGTGAGGGTGGTGAGGCACTGGCACAGGTTGGCCAGAGAAGCTGGGGATGCTCCATCCCTGCAAGTGTTCAAGGCCAGCTTGGATGGGGCTCTGAGCAACCTGGTCTAGTGGAAGGTGTCCCTGCCCATGGCAGGGAGGTTGGAACAAGATGATCTTCGAGGTTCCTTCCAACCCAGGCCATTCTGTGATTCTATGATTTACCAATATTCAGACAAATAGAACAGACACTTATTAAGGAAAAGTGAAAGCTTTGCAAGTTTCCTAAAAGATGTCTGAATTTGTTAGACTATATCAGTTATAATGCAAATATGTTGTCTAATTTATTATATTATTATTTGGGGGGTTTGGAGTGGTTTTTGGGTTTGTTGGGGTTTTTAATGGTTTTTTGTTAGTTTTTTTCTTTAATTCTTCTCTGCAACCCAATTGTTATTTTAAAAAATGAACAAAATAACAATATATTCTATTCATTTAAACCCCTTAGGTTTAAATGGGCTAATCAATAGATACATCTTACTATGATCATAAAACTTTGTTATGTTGCTTAAGCTGTGTTGCAGATCGGAAAATCTGCAACAATAAAGGTTTTAGCTAATCTACTATTCCAAAAAATACAGTAGGAAAAAATATTTAGCATGCATGATAGACTTCAGATTCTTAGAGCTACTGAACTCTCTGAAATACCTGATTTATTCTCCAGGCTCTTGAAACACAGATTATCTACACAATAACAAAATTACTTCAAGGACTAACATGTAATGCATGCCAGACCCTTCTGACAGAGCACTGGACATGAGTACTTGTCTCCTCTGTTAAATACATTCTCCAAAACTGAAGTGCATATCCACAGTTGACTGAAATGATAAACACTCCTTTCAGTCTTCATCCAAGACTCAAATAAACAGCCATTTACAGTACTAGAAATGTAGTACATACAGTCTCCAAAGACTTTCTATGAGGAAAATTCTAATAAAATAAGTCATAGAGCAGTTTAAAAGTAGACGTGTTCAGTAGTAGAAGCTATCAGGTGTTGCCACTCTACAATATTACAATTTTCCCATCCTGATATTTTAACAGTAGCTTGAAAGGAAAAAAATCTCTAAGATGACAGCTCAATTGTGCAGCACAACTAAGTCATATTATAAAAAGACACCCAATCTCTTTTTATCACTGAGTTTTTTCCTTTGTGATCTTAACATATGGCTTTCCTTGGTGCCAAGAAACAGTCAATAAAAAGAAGTCTTTGTTCTTGAGCAGCACCTTTGTTCTTCCCAAGCCTTAGCAACTGTTCATGGATGCAGTAAGGGCAAAATGAGGGGAAAGATTTAGTATGGATGAACTATTTATTTCTTACCTGATTCCAGCTTTAGTCTCATATCTGACAGTAACTCATAGTGCTAGAACTGTTAAATACTACCCCTAGTGCCAAAACCTCTAATAGGAAAAAGCACCTTCCCTTTTTGCTGTTTATTTCAGACCATGTCCCTTGACCCAAGCACTGCCTGATGTAAGCATTTTCTGCAAGTGTGAAAGATGTAAACTTTTTAATGGCTTTATCGTGTTGAGCAAGCTCTGTTAATCAGCTAGATTAAATACAGAATGTGAAACTTCCTTGACAGATTTTACTGAGCAAGGAAAGAGTACTGTTCTGCTCAGGAAATGCAAAATCAGACAGGAACAGTGTGCTCTAACACCACAGCTGAGGAGGGCACCTGATGACATTGCTCAGTTCTCAGGTTCAGGGGTCATTGCTGCCATGACCGAACAGCATATGAGGACAACACATGGAATAACAAATTCTGCCATGCACAGTAGATTTCTCATGGGGAAATTCTGAAACAAAATTCATGGGGTACTTCAGCAGATCCCCAAGGCAGGGCAGGGCAATCAGAGGATGGAGAAAGTGGAGGCTCCAGCCAAGGGGAACATCTGCCACAGAGCTAATCTTTGTGCATCAGAGCATTTTACATTCCTCACCATACTTTAGCATGAAAGCTTGGGTTTGTGTCTCACAGAAACCTATGTTATTATTTTTACATCAGATTTTTTTTTTAACACAAACCCACTTTTGATAAAATATGCTAGCCAAAATATCTCACCAAAAATTATTCAGATTGCATGGACAAAGCACATGTCAAAATTAAGGTAGTTTGACACAGAAGCAAGTGTTCAGGTAGCTAATTCTTCATTACTTGAGATTTTTGTACCAAAACTAGATATTATGGCTGTGTCAAAGCTTATAGGCATTGTAAGTCCATATGGAAATTCTTTGAAAAATTGTTCCACTCTGTGTGATGCTATAAACCACAGCAGAATCCAAGAACAGGCATTTTGTGTTTCAAAGCATTCTGATTTAATTGTGCAACATGAAATCTTAACTAGCTCTTTTTACAGACAGGTACTCAATGATTTATATTATTTCTCACACAAAGAATACTAGTTTGTTGCTCTAAATATCTTCTTCTTTTTTTAATATTAAGTGACAAAATGCCAAATTAAGTGACCTGTGGTTACAAGAAATTGCTTTGCTTACTTTCTACAGATAAATTATTTCCATCTCTCTCTCTCTCATTTCGTGAGGGTATTGTGATTTTCTTCTATTGGTACAATTCAAGCAATAATGGATTTGTTCTACTTAGAATGAATACAAATATTAAATTCAAGTTCATCAACAATACACTTAGCTTGCCATAATAAACTCTTTGATTACTAGAAATACTAAGGGTGTCTGATATGTTTTCAGTTCATTTAAACCAGCTAGTTTAGGATCTCAGAAGTCATGTTGAAGACATACTAATGCTCTTCTACACATAACAATAAAAAATGGTATTTAAATAAATATTTCTTCATTTTACGAATTTTTGTATGACCCCAGCTATGGGACGGTTACTGCCTGAAAGCTTCAGACTCAGTTTTGATATTTCCAACAGAAAGAGTTATTTCAAATTACACTAAGGAGATTAAGAAGTCAATTCATAACTTTCAAAAGAAAAAGCTACTTACATTAATCTTAAATAGCTTTAGATCAGACCCATAATTTAGGTATGTGCTGAGGCTCCAAAGAGTGTGATGTTTTTAAGAAGCTTCTCATTTTAGTTCCATGAGGACCACAGGGGTATAACACGCACAACATTTTGAATCAATTCAGTTTCAGTTAATCTTTTTAAATAGCTATAGTTTTTTTTCTCATGGAGATCTAGTTTAAAGATAGGGTCATGTCTGCTGATGCCAACTGCAAATTGCAAACAAGCATTACAACAGAATCCTCAGCTGCTGAATTTATTTCACAATGAATTTAACTTTAGCAAATAATCTAATTTTTTTAATGTGAAGTTATGCTTCTTCCCGAAAGCACCTTATATTCGCAAAAGAGAGATTTTTGTTCAGATTCTGGTTCAGAAAAGGCTTGTAAAGAACAAGGCGGTGTCAGTTGAGCACCATGCAGAGTCTTAAAGGGAATAACAGGAAAGACAGCTTGGGATGGACTCACTCTCAGCAACCCTTTATTTTACTACTAAAACACTTTTCAAGCACAGGAACACATGATAATTCTGCACTGTTCCTGGTTACACTGCCAGTGTAGGTGCTAATATGCACTGCAGTGAAGTTTGAAAGCAGGGATCATGACAGAAAATATTGTCCTCCTATGGCAAGCACCCAGTGTGTCTGCAATCCCATCACTTCTGTTTCAAGGCTCTGGACTAAAAAAGGAAAGAATTTGCTTGGGCTGTGTTTCATAACACCTTTAGCATGCATGTAAGCAGGTCACCCATCCACACTATCACTAACTGCAAGGGCTGTACAACCAAACTTCTCCCCAGCACACAGTGCGACTCCCACACCTCACCCGCCCAGCCTGCAGCCCTCCATCCCAGCACTCCATCCTGGGATGCATTCCACCAAGTCTCACCAATGCTGATGATGTCATCGTTCTGGGAACTGACCAAGCATTCCAGTTCATCCTGTTTCTCATGCTGCATTTATTGGTGTATAGGCATTTCAGATGTGCTCCTGAAACATTTGAAGGCATTCAGGAGGTCTGCTCCATTAAAAAAAAAAAAAAAAAAAAAAAGACAATAATGACTTTTGGTGGCATTTAAATCTCACAGTGATCATCTTTGATCTTGCTGCTCGTCTGTAGTCACCTCAGAACACAAAATGGATCCTTAGGAAATGCTATGGAATCACCTACAAAAACAAAGCTTCTCACATCTTTCCTTATGAAAAGCATTTTATTTTCTATATGATTTCTCTTTGCTCTTAAATTATAAATGGCTTAACTGCTAACTATTTTTAATAGTGTTGAACTGCCCTCTGCAGCTGAATCAGAGGTAAAACGTGTAGGAAAAATTTTGTATTGTGACTCATGACCTATGTCTAAGGGTTCATGAAATCAAGTTCACTCTTCTAGATCTCAAACTGTCCAAAATAAGCTAATGGGAGCTTTATGAGCAAAAGGTTTAGAACACTGAAGTGATGTTTATTGAAAGATTGAAGTTTTTTTGAACAACTGGTGAGTACTTGGCTTCTCCATTTCAGGAAAAAAAGGGAAATTTTCGTTAGCAGATCAAAAAAAGGTTTGGGTTTCACTACTTACTTTTAGATCCTGTGAGATCACAGGGTTAAGAAAACATTCAGAACAACCTATAAAAACATCATTATTACAAACTTGTACAAATATTTCACCTGCAAAAGCAAAAACAACTGAGCTGGCACCTTCCAAAAGCAAATTCTTGTCCAAGAATTGAGTAACTGAACGTATTGGGGTTTGACTTATGCTATAGGTAAAAGGTCAAGTGTGTCAAACCGAACCAGTTCTTCTTCTGGCTCAACATACAGTATAATAGAATTATTGTTCCAACTCACTTGGATTTAGTGCCATTCATGTTATCATGTAAATTGTGATTCACTATTCTACATGCTGAATAAAAACCAAATAAACGCCAGTTTCTGTGAAAAAGATGATAACATTTACAAGACAAGTAGTAAAAGTTGTCACAGGATTGATTAGAGTTGGGGCACAATGGCTAAACTCTTCCCAGACACTTTGATCGGTACTAATGACTAGTTAAGAAATCACACACATTTCTTCATGAAAAAAGAGCAAGATTCAACAATGTGCATTTCAAACTAAATGCTGCCTTACTTACCAGAGATTAACAAGGGGTAATGAATGATGCATCCACAAAGCTGGAAAATTCTATTTTCTGCCCCTGAAAAAGTGCCTGTAAAAACGTAAGTGAAGTTAAGAAAAAAATTCCCAATCATACCTTAACTTTAAGATGTTAGGTTATGTCTTTTGAACAATACTGTCTAATTGTGCTGAATTAACACCTGCACAGCAACAGGGGAAATACTGGCACTTATGGTTCCCGTCAGCAAGTGTAAAGGAGTCAGGTACCTTGGTAACAGTGGTGAAAGTAATCTTTAAAATTTCATCCATTTAATTCCTCGGGGAGAGAACTCTTAGTGAGCTAAGGTTGCTGATAAAAAAGGACAGCACAGCACCTACTGTCTCTGTTCAACACAAAAACTTAATAAAAAAAATTCAGAATTATTAAAACCTATAGAGAGCTTCTGGAAAAACATTGCTTTTCAGTTGTTGTTGTGATGATTAATTAGATTTGAAGGTCAGCACTGAATACTTGTTACTTAGAAGACTCTGGAAGATTATTCCTACAGTACTGCATTGCTGAATTCTAGCCTTAGTTCGGGATAGGTTTCAATTCTTTTATCATTTCCTTGAAACATTGGCATTTCAGTAGAATGATAGAAAAAACCCCAAAACAAACAAATCACAGTTCTCAAAGAATCTCTGAGAAAACAGCTTGGTTTTGATTTATAAAAGTAATTTCCAAGTCCAATAATTTATACATTTACAAATTTGGTAAAATCTGTGACTAGGATGGCTTGTTACATACTAGATATAATGCATTATCTTTTAGAAACACAGTCAACTGCCTCAGCAGTTCTTGCCAGGTCTCACTGGACATCAGTGACAAGTAATGTCCCTCGGGGGTACAAACTGGGACCAGTGGTATTTAACATCTTCTTTAATGACATAGATGAAGGAATCAAATGCACGGTCAGAAAATTTGCAGATGACACCAAGCTCTGAGGGGTGTGGATGACACTCCTGAAGTATGGCACACAATTCAGAGGGTCCTGAACAAGCTCAAGAACTGGGCCCATGGGAATCTCACAAAGTTTAGCAAGTCTGAGTGCAAGGTGCTGCACCTGGGTCAGGGCAGTCCCTGATACCAGCACAAGCTGGGGGATGGACAGATAGAGAGCAGCCCTGCTGACAAGGACTTGGGTGGTGTGGCTAGAGCACTTGCCATTGACGACTGAGGCACAGCAGTCATTCAGGACCTCAGTCTTCTCTTTGTCCAGGTCTCCCATTTCCTTCTGGAGAGGAAGGAAATTATCCTTAGGACATTATCCCTAGTCTTTCTTTTGCTTGCAACATATCTGTAGAAGCCCCTCCAGTTACTGTTCACGTCCGTGGACAGACTCAATTCTAACTGGGCCTTGGCTTCCCTAACCTTGTCCCTAGCTTCCGATATAATTTCACTGTATTCCTCCCAGGTCACCTGTCCTTGTTTCTACTTCCTGACAGCTTCCTGAAAGACATGAGCCAGCAATGTGCACTTGCAGCTCAGAAGGCCGATCAGGTCCTGGGCTGCATCCAAAGCAGTGTGGGCAGCCGGGCAAGGAAGGGGATTCTCCCCTCTGCCCCACACTGGTGAGACTCCCCCTGGGGAGCTGCATCAGCTCTGGGGTCCGCAGCACAGGAAGGACATGAACCTGTTGGGGCAAGTCCAGAGGAAGGCCCCAAGTTGACTAGAGGGATGAAGCATGTCTCCTGTGAGGAAAGGCTGAAAGAATTTGGTTTGTTCAGCTTGGAAAAAAGGCTTAAAGGTGACCTAATTGCAGCTGTCCAGTACCTGAAGGGTGCCTACAAGAAAGATGGAGAGAGACTATTGGCAAGGGCCTGTAGTGACAGGACAAGAGTGAATGGCTTCAAACTGAAAGAGAGCAGGTTTCGATTAGATATTGAGAAGTTCTTTAGGTGGTGAGGCACTGGAACAGGTGGCCCAGAGAAGTTATCAATGCCCTAAGCCCTGGAAGTGCTCAAGGACAGGTTGGTTAGAGCTCTGGGCAACCTGGTCTAGCAGAAGCTGTCCCTGCCGATGGCAGGGGATTGGAAGTAGATAATCCTTAAGGTGCCTTCCAACCCAGGCATTCTATGATTCTATGATTTATGAGTTCTTGCAAGTGGTTAAGAAAGTGCAAATACTCTAGAGACCACAGTTACTGCAAAACTGTTAAAAATAACATTGTGCAATGAATTTTTTGCTGATTTTTGAATGACATTAATACTACATCGCAACATGCAATTACACTTACATGCACAGAGGTGGTATGTTCAAATGCCCATAAAGTTAACCTTATGACTACCAATTGCACTCGCTTTCATTACATCTTTTAATAACATTTCATTTTAATAACAATACTTTTTCAGTCTACAGATTCCTAACAACCAAATCTTGCACACTTTTGCTGAGCTGAGACTAAAAGTTGTCTGAAGGAACATTTTCTGTCCATCTGCTTAAAAGATAGCCCCTTTCCAGACCTGGTATCCATAAGAAAGAATGGGAAGAGAGAAGTGCAGAAGCTGAACTCTGAGGAGTAGCGGAGAGAAAGGTCAGAATGGTTTCTTTCTCTGCACTCTTCTCCAAATTGCTTAAAATCTTCTCCAGTTTGTGAGCAGAAACCTCTAGTTTTTCTCTGTGGTTGCCCTCTCAAGGATAAAGATGATGGAAGGAAGAGCTCTTTCTTGAAAAGGGCTGCTATTGCTGACAGAGCTAGAGATTCTGGTGTTGTGAGAAAGCTGCCAGCTCAAGCTGAAAGAATTCAACTCACAAACACTTTGAAAGCTGGTAAGTGCAACTTGCTGGTATCACTTAAAGAAAGCATGCTTTGGGAATTCAGCGCTTACGAACAAGCAGAGTATGAATACTGTCATTGCCACTCGTAACAGAGATCAAATCCCAGTGAATCAACTATGTGGGAACCAAAATATCACCGTGACAGGCACTTCAGAACCACATCATAATGCCTCTTTTGTAAATGTGATGGGTTAAATCTTAGTCCTATTGAAATGAAAGCTCGCCAAAAATCAAAGAACAGAGTAGCACGGCTTCTAGGGAAGTAAATTGTTCAAAGGCTCATCTTCCCAGCAGTATCAGGATGCTTCTCACACCTTCTGACCTGCTGAGCAACCCTGAATAATTCACTCACCTCTCAGCTCCATGCTGTGAACCCTCTCTCGGACTAAAGCTGTGCTCTAACAGGAGAATGGGTTGCTTCTTGTAACATAATGAAAGTCAGCAGCTGCTACGGACCCAAATGCTGCTGCTGTATTACATCTACACTGCAACAGCAAGCGTACTGTATTCTGTGTTCAGAGAGATGGGAATGTCTTCGTTGTTGTTGTAGTCCTTTAAACACCATCTTCATTCCACTTAGGAGTCCAAGTGATATAAACAAGAAATTGCCTAACAAAATAGAAACCATGAAAGGACTCATAAATCTAACCACCAGGATGACAGTGTGTCCCAAAATGAGGCAATGCATTCTGAATTATAGAAGAAAAGCAGGAAATTAAAGAAAAAAATTCTCTGAGGCTTGCCAATAAAAGCTATTTGGAATCATCTCAGCCTACAAACAGGCAGTAAGTTAATTGCTATAAAAATCAGGTAAAGATAATCCAAAATGGACAGTTTTAGCTTCCAGCACTGGACACACAATCTAGGTGCTCTTAGAAAAATGCTAAATTCACATAAGCAGCCAAGCAATAGCATCTTAACAAATACACAGGCTATTGACCAAGCACAGAAGACACAGAAGGGAGGATGGAGCGAGGCTCTTCTCAGAGCTACCAAGCTATAGGACTAGAACAGCAGGCAGGAACTGGTGCACACGAAGTTCCAGCTGAACATGAGCAAGAACTTCATTACTATGCAAGTGACCACACACTGGAACAGATTGTCCAGAGAGGCTGTGGAGTTTCCCTCACTGGAGATATTCCAGAACAGTCTGGATGCAATTCTTGCCATGTGCTCTGGGATGACCCTGCTTGAGCACTGTAGTCCCTTCCAACCTTATCCATTCTATGAAGACCATTTCAGGAATCCATAAGTCATGGCAAAAACATCCTATGTAAAAGAGAAAACATATTTAAAAAGCAAACTGACTCTCTGACACTACATCTACATCTTGAGGACATGCAAGGCTGTGGAAGAATTTGGCTCAAACATGTACGAGACAGAGTGATACTCCTGCATTTATCATACTCATAAAAGCACAGTGAGCTCCTGAACAGAAATGACACACTATTATTTCACACTTTTTTTGCACAGTCATCTGTGAGAAACTAACCTTGTAGAGGATCCTTCTTTTGCCAGATCTTCTTCATGATCTACACACAGTCATTACGAAATGTTTCTCATGCCTAAATCTTCTAAGTCTTCTATATTGTAAACACACTCAGAAAGGAAAATTGAGCTATGTATTTTGGAAAACGAGCACAATATACTACATGGTAGTTACGGTCCAAAGGAGCAGAAAAGAAGTAAATTTGGCCCAGATTAGGTGAACAGTGATTCTCTTGGCATGAACTATAAAGAGGGAGATTATTTTCAGCAACAGGGCATCAGTCTAATAACTGCTAATTTTTTTTGCAGGAGTCCACCCAAACATGTGGCAGTGAGCGTTTATTTAGGGCCTTAGAGGTAGCACATACATACACAAAGTTTCCGTTCATACACTTATAGATAAACTTGCATAGCAGGGTGCTATTTGCATGGCAAGCATGATTAAAATAAAGAAGACACAAAAATCACAGATTAAGCAGTTGAGAGAAGAAAAGCTCATAACACCTAGGAAAGGGTGGGGCAGGATTAACTCGGTAGGATTGAAAATTTGTCTTTGAAAAACATATCCATATTACTAACCTTTTTCAAGTCCTTTATGGCTCAAACTTCACATTAACATGAATTTGTTTTTTAAACCATCTCATCAGAAAGCCACTTTGTTCCACCAAAGTCCCAAGACTTGATCACTCTCATGAAAGCCATTTTACAGGTACAATATTTATGGTTAATCTTTAAAATTATTTCTTTAATAACTTTTTAAGGTATCATTGTCTTCTGAAAGGTAGCTGATATTATTATGAACAGGATTATATCATATTTAGTTGTTACATGTACAGCTTCATCAAATACTTAAATGATGCACAGCTCCTCTTCTGCAAATGCCCAGGAGCATCTTACTTAGTGTCAGTCAGCTTCTCTTTATTTTTTAAAAAATTATTTTAACATCTTTTTGCACCTGTCCAAGGTAAGAAATTATTTTTTCACACCTTTTCATTTTTGTCTATTTAACTACAGCACATTACAATGACTCTCTGCTTTTCATATCCCTGTCTTCTCAGGTAAGGATTCTATTTGTTTTTCCCTTTTAAGAGTTTTCTTCACCCTTCTGCTCTTCTTCATCCCTTTGATTTTTTGTTTGTTTTACATCTACGAGTGTCTTTCAAGGGCAGGAGGATTTATTTTGTGCATGGAGGATTTTTCCTCAGCTCTGGTTTACCTGACAAAGATCCTATCTGAGATTACCAATCTATGCATCTCACCGCAGTAAATGACACCATTTCCAAACTGATTAAGCAAAAATATTATTCCTTTACTTTCACTTTGTTTACAAAGGTGAGTAAACACAAAATATGCTCATTTTTCAAACAGATTTTACTTTGACTAAGAAAACTGACTTAACACACTTCAAAACCATCAGAGCACTGACCATTCTCAACAAAACCCAAACTGATGTCTCTTGCATCACAGAGTTCTGATTGCACTCATAGCTAATGACCACGTGACTTCACCAAAGAGTAGTAATAGTAGAGAAAATAAAAATTCATATTTTGAACAGACACTGACTTACAGCATATATTGCAACTACTTAGAGCATTACGATAAGATAATAAGGTAACAAGTCTTGAATATTGCATGAAAACTCAAAAGGTATTTAAGCAAGCTGAAAACAGTAGTTTATTCTCTTTGTTTTCCTCAAGATATCACTATCTGCCTCCCAGTCTGGTGATTTTGTTCTACCTCACAGATAATTGCTTTTGGATATAATTACTGACTACAATAGGCACAATAGATTTCAATATATATTTTGGAAATTTTTTCTTTAATCCCATTTTTCTTCTCTTACTAACGCTTGACGCTGTTGTTCGCAGTCTTTTCTGTATGAAGCAGTAGAGTTAACACTTTTTCTACTACACCTAGTAGATTTTCAGCTATATTACTCCCTATAGATCAAACACAGAGCTAATATGCAAACCCAGTTCCTTTGCAGAAGACAGCAAAATTACATGTTGAGTCAGGCATATTGCACAGTATAATTTTATTTCTAAATAAGATAATAATAAAAATAAGATCATACTACTTCTTCCATGAGGAATAATAACAATAATAACAATGCATTCAATCTTATTTCCCAGAAGTCCATATCTACAATCAAAGATGCAGTTCTGTGTATAGAAATCCGCAAAGCTGCCACTCCAGAGAGCCATACGTCAAGATAAAAAATCTGGTCTGTTTTCATTACTTGTTACCTCCTCTTCTGGTCCTCTATGGTTTCTCTAGCTCTAACCCTACATGCATTAATTCTTTCCTGATTTACTCCTTGCTCTATGCTAGGCCAGCACAAGCATTGATAAACTTATGCATGAGTTGGACTGGGGAAGTAAGGAAGCCAAAAAAGAAGTCTCGCAGTGCAAAATAGCACACAATACTAGATTGGAATTGCCCCTGAAAAGAACACAATACTAGATTGGAATTGCCCCTGAAAAGATATAGGCCAAATTTCATCCTAGAAGAATGCCCCAGGGGTTTCTTTTCGAGGTTCCTTGTTGGTTGGTTTCTGGTTGGTTGGTTGGTTTGGGGTTTTGGTAGGTTGATTTATTTGCTTTTATGATTTTCTGTGCTGCTTCGATGGTTTTTGGTTTTGTTTGGTTTTTTTTTTTAAAATTTGTTATTTTAACTAAGTATGTGCTTTTATTTAGATGAAAATCTTGCCTATGGCATTTTCAAGCTTACCTATACTTACACAGTCTTCTTTTTCCAGTTGTTAGCATATTAATCCTCCTTCTCTAGGTCACTTCTTTTCAGCAGCTTCTACCTGGTGCCAAGAGACTTCACAAACCAGGATATACAAAGTTCAGAAGAACACAGCAATTATCTACTTGTGAACACACAAAAGAGATGCCAAGGTACAACAAGCAGCATCCAGAAGTTAATTTTCTCTCCATCCTCGTGGCAGTCATCACTCAGCGAAAAACAACCGATGTCATCAGAATGGGATCATCCTCAATCTTACTGAGTCATCCAGTCCTAATTCCCTGCTTTTTCCCTTAGTATTTAATAACTTTTCTTATCAGCGTTCTTCCTCTTTCATTCTTCCAGGATTAAAATAATTCACATTTTAATAATTTTCAGAATAGAGCTACGACAACATCACATTGCTCTGCAGCACCAAACAACTTCAACCAAAACTATCAGGGAGTTGGGGGTATCTGTTGTTCAGGTTGTTTCAAGCCCTAATAAAAATGCTTCCTCTGCGTAGGATGAAATGGGAATTTGTTATAAAGTTCATACAAATAACTGTGGTCCACTCCTGAACATCCAGCTGAATTTAATCACAGCACAAGTAGACAGTGCAGACCATTTCCAAATTAGTCTGGCCTCAGTGGTGCTGCTGCCTTTTGCAGTGTGGAAGAACTCTTGCTTCCACCTAACGAAGTGCCAGTGCAGGCAAGAAAGAGGAGTGCAGTCACATAGAGGGAACCTCACACAAATCCAACACACACAAAGCCTGTCAAACTATTAGGCAGAACACTGCGGAAGATTTTTAAAAATTCCCATAACCAGAATTTTCCAACTATCAACACTGAAAATGTCAGCACTAACTTCCAGGAGGCCTCCAATGGAGCCAGGTAAGTTTGCCACATAGCTGCTTTAGGGCCTGCCGCCTCCTCTGCCCCATCCTTGGCTGCAAAACGCACTCTGAGAGTACACATGGCTTTCAGAGCTTCTGAGCTCTTTCAGAACATTGTCCCAGGAATTTCTCCAAATGGTACTTTTTCAATAGATGCATCCATTTTGACAGATTGGCATTTTCAGATCTAAAACAGCAATCTCTACTTTAAAATACACATTTTAAATGTAAGGTTTTACACATTTTGTTAGATATGTATTATATATAGAGCTATATTATCATATTTAGATATTTATTACATATATCTCTAAAATATATATCCAAGACATATATACGTATATTTTGGGATTTTAGATAGAGGTTTTCTCTATCTAAAAACAAATTTTGCCATCTTTGCAAATCAAAAATATGTTGGTGCATGTATGAACATTTGCATGTGGATATGATGAAGTGCTACCCAACACAAATCTAGTCAGAAGTCAGGCCTTTAAACATTCTTGAGGTGATCTTGCACATCCCTCTGGTTCTGGCCTGTACTCTTGACTTCTTGTGTCCACAGAAAGGTACTAAGTCATGAACTGGACTACTCAGCTTAACAACCTAAAAACAAATACCTCCCCAGTACAAACACCTGGCCATTTACCAAAAACACACCTTAGATATTATTTCTAGTTCCTAGCTTTGTCATTACAGGAAAGTAGTGGTCCACACTGAAATACTACAATATTTAAAGTGGATTGCAGTATTTTTTCAGCACATTGCATAACTCTGGTGAAACTATGCAGGCTTGCCCTTTCCAATGGGTTATTTTTTCTGATTATGAACCAAAAGGCACGTCATACATAATTATTCAGCCCCCTAAGATGCAAATAGCAGAGATGGGCAAACAAAAATGAGAGAGTTTACGGGCAGTACAAGCTCTGTAATAAATGAAAAACGGAAGAGCATTTTCTCATAATAACGACGAATTTTCTATGCACAATTTTTCAGCTCAAGTGTATTCTGAAGCATTTATTCATAATGCTCATATAATGATGATGTTTCCAGTTTTCACCCTTGAGAGATGAAGGTGCTCTGTAGCTATTGTATTTAAAGGTTATCAAAGATAGTAGTCTGTCATTATGCTCTAACAAATTGCATTGCTTTCTGTTTTAGCCACATCAAAACTGCTCAGGAATAAGCCTTAAAAGCTACATCCTATTAGTACTTGGACAATTTGTGAGTGTAAACAGAAATTTAAAACCTCAGTGTTGGTTGATGGTTATTGTGCTTACAGCCAATTAACAAGCTCTTTAACGCACTCCATTCAAAGTCCATTTCCATTTTCTTGTCCTCTGCCCAAGACATAAGACATTTGCATACAAAACATTTGTGGTGTAGCACTATTAATTAGCCTATACAAATAAGAATTCAAGAGGTACTAGAAAATAAAGATAACTCACAGGTATGTGTTGTCAGCTGCTTTTTATTTTATTCAAAGTAGGACAAGTATCTGATCTCTCAGTCATATTCAACTTCCTTAGGCCTTGTTCAAAAAACCTGTAGAGAAAATCTTAATTCTTTTGGACTGGATGGAAGTAGAGACCCCTTTCTTTTGTGTTATCTCATATACTGTTGTTTCAGAGAATTATTTCCCTACCAGAGGAGTGAGGAAGCACTTCTTTAAAGAAAAAAAAACACTTAAGTTTGATTCAGATTCTGTTGCAAACAAAGAAAATTCTAATAAACATTAAGGGATGCAAAATTTCATGCTAAATAATGAGCAACATCAAGAATGGGTTTTTGTAGTTCTCTTTCCTTGCTGAAATTTTGAAGTATATTACTTACATGTCAAAGTATCTGTTTAACTTACTGTCCTTGGCTTCTGCATGATATAGTAAGTGAAGATAAGAAAAGACTTGACAACTGGTGTTTTTAAAAACTAAGGTTACTTGATCATCAAGAGATACTGTAATTACATCTGGAAGTTATTATATTGCATCTTGAGTTTAAAAAAAAGCAACTCTTTTATAATCACAGCTTTAACGGAATTTGAAATGCACTAATACATGCCAAAAGAACTGAATATAGGCAACAACTCCTATTATATATGTTTTTCATATATGTATTAATGATAATTTAATATTTCTAAAGTACATATATTATAAATTACTATATTACACATACATGCATGCTTTCTTTATATTGATACTACAACTGTTGCCTGGAAATAAAACCTTAGATGATAATTAAGACACTATAAAAAAAATTCTTCCTTGATTAAAAGATTTGCTTCCCAAGATTACTTCTTAAAATTAGAATGTAAACAAGACATAAAACATAGCTTCAAAGATTTTCTGTCTCCTCCTATATGACATTATAAACTAGCTCAGAGTCAGTCATGACTATTGTTTACTCTTGTCCTCTACTCTGGGACTGAAGAACATCACAACCTAACTGGATTAGCTATTGACCACCCATAAGAAGGCAGCCACTTGTGTAGGGTTTTGGCTCAAAAGAAAAAAAAGATGAAAAAATAAGTCCACAAGAAAAAAAAAATCACTAAGTAAAAGCATTTTATGCTCATTTCTATGATATCCTTGCATCACACAGAAGCATATAGAACCTTAAAAGTTTCTTAATTGGTTTAGACTCATGAGCCTGAGGTAGGAGAAGTCTAGTGTCTGACCCCAAGTTCTCTCTGAAATGCAAACTGAGTTCCTTTCATGATCCAAAGTTCAATGTTTTCCAGACATCCTTACTAGACGGATTGATTCTGTCTGAAATTCCCTTTTTAAATGAAATCTCCGAACCAGTTACAGAGCACAGGAGACACTGACCTAACTTGTGCCTCACTAGAATCATCTCCTCTCTAAAAGGACAACCCCTCTATGGTTAATTAGAATAAAGTCATCATCCAGTGTGCTACATATTCCACCAAAATGACTTTGAACTTAATAGGAAATACTTTGCCGAGAAATTCACATATTTATAAATGCTATACCTTTTTTACTAGTTTTCCCCTGCTGCTTCTCCAATGCAAGAGATGTCTGATTTTCTTGAGATTCATGGTGGCAATTAGATAATCCAAATGCCCTATGCTGTCACACCCAGACATTCCTCAGTTTTGGAGGGTATGATAATCCTCTTCCTGCTAAGGTCAGTAAGTCTTTCTTCTTCCACTACACTGGAATTGCAAAACAAAACAGCAAACAGGAGTCTCTGCTCACAGAAAAAGGAGCATCATGACCTATATAACTTACCCAAGGCTAGGGTAAGTTATTGTTTCTCTAGGGTACAGTTATTGTTTCCATCTCAAACTCTGATATCATCACTTCATCACCTTATGCTGAAGGAATGGAAATTGTTAATGTCCAAGCAATTTCAGGGTCAGAATTGTACTGAGAGCAAAAATGAGGTGTACCATAAAGACAGCATAATGAGTATATATGGGAGACATTGCAAGGGGAAAACCAAACAGCCAGTCGACAAAAGCTGAGTATGAATGCATGTGGTACTTTACCTTGTTTGTATATCATAGTGGAAGAGATGAGTGTTGCAGTGTCAGAAAGTGGGAAAAAATGCAATATACCCCATGTCCTCTACATTGCAGAAAGCATTAACCAAGACCAAAGATCAAGTGCATCACTGTGGCAAAGCCAAGCTATGGAGACTGTATGTAGGGTATCATAAATAAATGTAAAACTATGAATTAAATACATCGCAGTGAAGAGTATAACCAAGAAACTAAACGCAGACCGTGATTTCTGCAAAAAGTACTCAAAAAAAGGCCATTTAATGAAGGTTTGCTTGTATATAAAGGGGCATACTGTTACACAGGACAGCCTAGGAAAGGTGGAATCAAGAGTGTGAAGATCCAGTAGACAGGTTAAACAAGTCTTTATAGTCCAGGTATAATTTTCAATTGCAAATTGAAAGCCTCCCTGAGGTTAAACATTCACGTAAAGGAATCAACTGGAATCTGACAAAATATACTCTCTTTTCTTGGGTCTACGTTGAAGAAAATACTTTGGATTTTACATGTCTCACATGCAATTCTCACAAAACAGATTTGAGACCACCTAATGTACATACTAAAAATTGAGTAAATAGTATTAAATGGATATAGGTAACATTTTTCTTCTCTTTAAAGAAAATACTAGCTGTGCCACTTCCTCCAGAAGACAGATCTTCCTAACGACTAATTCTGGTATCAAGCAGCAGTTCATTCTTGGAACTTATTAGGAAGTTCCTAGATTTTTGTTTCCTACTTCCCACAGTAGGAAATTCACAGAGTGAAATCTTCCTGTTTAGAATGCAAACAATAGGCTTTGGGACTTAATATAAGCAAACTTAGACACTTCATAACTGCAATTGCTCCCATAGTAGTTTCAGCATTTTGTGGAGCAAATTATTTTCTGTCCGTGTACTCGCAACTATTCAGGTGGGCACAGAAGAGTCAGAGAGAAGATTCTGTGTCCAAGTTCAAAGCTGAAGTATGTGCGCCTGCCCACTGCAGAAGGGTTGGACCCACATGGTCTTTAAGACCCCTTCCAATCTAAACCATTCTGAGATTCATAATTTCCATCGATTTGAAACCTCAGCAGCCAAACAGCAAATTCTAATAAATCATTTTTGCAAAACATTACCTAAAAATGCACAGCATCAGATTCACAGGAAAATCAACAATATTCTTCCATAGTTACAACAGATTTCATTTATGGCAAGTGAAGGCTACCCCACATTCAATAACTCCAAGTAAGCTTTACAGTGATTAAGATAAAGAAAGATCATTATTCATGCTTTCCAGAATTATGTATTTTCTCTGACACGTAAACTGTTCTGTAAGAGCCTTGTCATCATTGGCAGTGTTTTCCATTTTTTCACCTGTCACTGTAACAAATTTATTACCAACTGTTTTGTGCAGATTCATCAATCCTTTACATCAGATTACATGCATCACTGAATTCACTAGACAAGAATAACTGACTATACCTTTGAGTTGCAAAGAAATAGAAAATGGAACCTGGAAACATCTAAATATAACCTACAAAAACCCCTGCTTATTTCTTGTTTTCATCTGCATGTTACTAATATGCATCCTGGCATGAGTACCTTGCATTATTCAAAAGGTCTCCTCTAAGGCAAAAATCCCTACTTAGGAGAACATTTGTTAAAAATAATTCTCAGGGTTTTTTTTGTTGTTGCATTTTTAAAAAAGGTTTGGGGTAGTTATTCCTTGGTAACGTTCTCAAAATAAATTGTACACTACAAAATGCTTTACCCCCTAAGGGAAAATGACAGCAACTAAGCCTCTCATTAGCATTAGTTTCCAAATAACTAATAAAGGAACAATTCTTCAATTCATCTTACATCCAGCGAAATGGAAGCACTCATTATCTTCTGCAGCAAGTCCAACTTCTAGAACAGCATGGATATTTTATTTATAAAAATCTGAGGTATAACGAAAGATTACAATAGCATAAATTAAAAGCTAGGCTTCCCAAACACCAGTAATTCAGGCTAGGCTATTCATGCCTCTTAGCATCTAGAGACAAAAAAAATCTGGTAAGACAGAACTCCAGAAGAATGACAGTAATTAAAAGAATAGTTTGGGCTTGAATGGATTTCACAGACCACCTGGTCCACTTCCCCACTCAAAGAAAGACTAACTTGGACATTACATCCCACAGGCCCTTGTCCAAAGTCAAATTCTGAAGTCCTCCAAGACTCTGGATTCCACCATCTCTCCAAGCAATCTACAGCAGCATGGGCTTCCCTGCTCCCCACACCATTTGTCAGATTTTCCTTTAAGAAACCTGTTTGTCCTTTTGCTGTTCACCTCCAGGATGAGTTCATCCCCTTCCTGCTGCTGACTCTTGTCTAAATTTAAGGCCAGTAAAATTAACACTGTTGTTTATAAATTTAAGAGGAATGTTGTCAAATGTGTGATTACATTTTCCATTTCCCATGTTATCAGAGTCACAGTAATTTATACAACCCAATAGTTTACCGCATCCATACTCCTATTTGTAAACCTCAGCCTTTTGAAAAATCATAGCAAACCTTTCCTTAAGCCTCTCTTTTCCTCCAGTCTCTCCCCTCCTTCCCATGCCTTAAGCTTTCTCTAGAAAGTAGTCCATGAAGAAATGCCCCAAAAAAGGGGAGTAACTAAAAATGTTACAGAAGTGACAGAGCTCTATTGCAGCTTTCCAGGCCAAATGTGAAAATAGACAACAGGAGTCAGAAATAGAGAAATGTTCAACTACTAGAAAATATTATTTTCTCTACTTTCTCTACTAAAAAATACTTACATTTGACCAATTACAACCCATAGCCTAGCAATCCCTGCTACTTTTTTTTGGCAAGATGGAGGGCTGCTGGGTGTCACTGCTGAAAATTGTCTTGGACTCAAGACTTTTCTGATGTTGAAATTGCTTTATGCATCTTTCAGAGGAATGAGTAAAAACAAAATAAGAAATTCTCTCTTCTTTTGAGGCTTTTAGACTTCTCAACTATACCTCACTGAGTAGAAGTAAACTATTGTGAAGTTCTAACCTCCCAGCAATGAATCTGTATCTGCAGATTTGACTGTTTCTGGCTGGTTGGCTGTTTTAATTCGGAGTATCTCTAGATAGGGTGCATTACACCCCAAATCATTTCAGATTAAAAAGCCCAGCCTGCTCTAAAGCAGCACTGATGAAGAACTGAACTGGTGAGCATTACTGATCAATTTCTAGCAGCAGAGAAAAAGGAAGATGTCTTAAGCTCTTCATCTGCCAACGATCTAGACACTGAGATTTGCTCGGTTGGTTAAAGCATAGTACTAATAACACCAAGGTTGAGGGTTCACTGCCTGTATGGGCCATATACTTAAGAGCTGGACTCAATGCTACTTGTGAGAATCTTCCAGCTCAGAATATTCTGTGAATCTGTGACCTGATTATCCACAGAATATCCATCCTTGTGTTTAGGATGGAACTGGTGTCCCAGACATGAGAGCAGCTCAGCAGGTGAGTTACTGTAATCTGATCACAGCATATTGCTCCAACACTTTAATGCAGTAACATTTGACATAACACAGCAACATAATAACACAGATTTCTATAAAACGCATTGACTTAAGAATAGCAGAGGCCAAACCAAGCTAGCTGTTCTTGCCACTAAAATATCAGACTGGTTTTCCCAAGTTTTACAGCTTAGGCTTTAACGTCTTGCAGACAAAGAATGTACATTTATCCAAGAATTAAAGATACAAAAGAAGCACTTCCATGGCATCCATTTTTCTATCAACCATATAGTTTTATTTTCCTTCCTCAAAGAACTGAACTTGCCAACACCTCAGGTCCCCATCTCCCCATACTACTGCAAGTTCATACTGCATTCTCAGTAGCTAGTACCCAGCACACTGAGCCAGGGTCTGACAGTACCTGTACAACACCACTAACAGACAACTGTATGAGAAAACTTAAAAAACAATGATTACATTGAAATTTTTTTTTAAACAGTTACATTAGCTCTATTTTCAAATTAAGATAGTACCAGTCTAGCAATCGGTAGAAATGTTTGTTTGGTTTAAGTGACATAAGGCGTCCCTTAGATACCCTTGATTCCCAGCAAAGTTCTGCACATATGACTTGTACTCACTAAATGCAGACTACCTGCAAAATTTGATTCACCATAATAAACAGGCAAGTGCACACAAAAACAGTACTGAAGTTAACAACCAAGAATTAGTAAAACAGCTTAGATTGCAATATATTTGTGTCAAACAATATTCTGTAACTGAATTTTATACTGGACTTGGTTACCTGTAAAAAATAGTTATGGGAAAGGAGAACATATCTTAGTGTAAGAGAAACCTTAATAGCTTAATCAAAGAATTACTAGTCCAGATCCAATTATTGCAGAAAAGTGACCATTACTATACATAAAAAACACCAGATGCAATAGTAATAATAATTAAGACTGTTGTACCTGGACTTCCTGGTACCTCATTCCTGTTCTTGGTGTTAACTCTTCAACCGACCCTTTGAATCTCGAGGCTGATGATGTCTGTGCCAGCCACTGGCATCCCAAGTCTGAGTGCAATGCTGACAGTTCCTTCCTCCTTACTACATAATTGACTTGGAAACACTTTTACATTTGGTAGTTCACTTGTAACATCTCTATCACTGTACCATCCCCTATCACTGGCAACGGTAATATCTGGGTTACAACCTAGCCAGAAATGCAGCCCCTTCTCCTTTCCCCTGAAAAACTTACAACAGACTGGAACAGGACGTTCTTTTTATTACAAAAAAACAATCTGCACAACTGAGTTAAATATGAATGTCCGGAATGCTGCTCTTCTGAAACTATTTGTTGCCACTGTACAGTACCTGCTTGCCATAAACTGACATCCATGTAACCTTCTCAGTGGCACATCCATGAAACAGTAGTTCTAGATGTATCAAAAAATACTGTTACTTAAATATAGTATAGCAAACTTTCAAGTCTGAAATTAAATTCTAGTTCTGAGTCGCACCACTCTGACAAGGCGGTCCCTCCCTCTGTGCAGTAAAATTTTGCTTCTTTTTTCAAACTATTTGAAATTAAAGTCTAAGCAACACCCGCACAGCTTCCTTAGCCTTTAATTACATATTTAAAATAAGAAGGCCAAAACGAGTTTGAGAACAGAAGTACATACTGCACACTTTTATCAGGTCAAGGTGACTATATTAGTAAATATTCAGAAATCATCACAACTAGTAATGACTTTTCAGTTGAAAAGTGATCTTTAAAATGTCTGTCCCACAAGTGCTTTTTCCTCCCGTTTATAAAATATTGATGTAGTGTAAGGCCTTCCCTTCTAGCCAGGCAGAGTCACTGCCATAGAGACTAAGGAAGTGTAACTGTAGGACCGGCTCTTTGGACAGGTGGATGTTGATCCAAGCGGTGCTCGTTTGACAACTTCATCTCCCTCCCAGAAACAAGCTGGGAGAACTGAAGAACCTCCTAACTTCAGAAGAGACAGTTTAGACTGTAATCAAACAGCAATTAGTGCCATCTGCATTTACAGGTTTAAACAAAGGAGATCTGAAAGGGCTTGCTCTCCCTGACAGACCTGATGACTTCTTCCTGGAAAGGCTGACTGCACACTCTAGTAGGTATTTAAGGGCATCTCTGCATTAGGAGCTAGAGAAGCTAGAGAAGCTAGAGACAAGCTAGAGAAATTTTCAGGGTTTTAAATTCTAAATTAAATGCAAAAGAGAAAACCTAGCTCAAAATTTAGATGTCAGATTTTCAGTTCCCAAGGAGGCTGCAAAACTTGCAGAAAATGAGAAAAATATTTTAGCATAGCAATACACCATCATTCTAAAAATATTAAAATATTGTCTATGTGAAGTATCCTCATTGCTACTTAACAGTAGTTATATAAACTCTTACACTTATTACAAAATAGATTTCCACCACTACATACCAGTCTCCAAAAGGCTTTTATTTATCATCTTAAAGCAGCAGATATTATAAAAATAAATCATTACTTATTATTCAGTTACTTTTATCATATAAATTTCTTTTTGGAAACAGAACACATACGTAGAAAAAAAAAATTTCTATGGATGTCCCACAAAGCACAAAACTCTGCATTTGTTGTACGGCTGCAGTAAAAGAGAGCATGTCCAAAATAAGTGAATGTAGTTCTGGCAGCCTGTTCTTTCTCCCTGTAAACTGCAGAGCTCTACATGGACACGTATGGAAACTTAGTAAGGCCTGAACTGAGGAGGATGGCTGTCTGGAGGAGGTGGCGGCGGCGGCAGCGGTGGCAGAAATGAGTAGGATGGATCGTACATGTTTGGGCCTGTCCACATCATATTCATATTTGAAGGCGAAGGGTGGAATTGATGCCCATCACCAACAGAACCAAAAATTGGAGGAGGAAAGGCATACTGTTGCATCATGGGATTTTCTCTTCTGTAAGGTTGTGGAAACACTGGTGATTCCTGGTGTATCCTCCTGTCTGAAGAGTATAGCTGTGGTGGTCTTACTTTTGGTCTGAAAAACCCTCGAGGGCCTGATGGAGGAGCAAATGGATCCCTGAAGAACTCTCTGCCACAGTATCCCCTTGAGTAACTTGAAGCAGGCTGTTGCACTGACTGATGAAGTCCGTTATTCTCACCTAAAGAATAAACAAATGTAAGAACCCACACACACAGCTGTAATATTATTCTGGAAAGATCAAGTTTAGTCTTTGCAAATCTTTCAAGCTGAAGGCAAGGAAATTTGAAAAGCAATCTTATCAACAAATAATACTGGCAACTAATACATAAAGAACAAAAAATACCAGCAAATCTATTGTTTAGTAACTCGATTGACTGGAGTAATATAAAAAGGATGATCCTGAGAGTTGCAAGTTCAGTCTTTAAGAAAGAAATTTCACCTTCTCTCCCTCCAGGCTTTCCATTTGTAGAAATGTATCCCAGGAACATGTAAATTTTGAGTATTTTGGAAGCTTTCATTTAAAACAAGATTTAAAAACAACACATTTTAAAACTAAAGATAAATCAACACTGCATTTCACTGAAGGGGTATCCAGCTTTCAGTCTCAAGTTGGTATTACAGCATAGACACAGGACACAAGAAATTATTCAAGCTCTAATTAATAAAATTAACTTACTCTATCAAAAAAAGGACAGTCTGTACCTCTAGCCAATTAGCTTTCAGCATTCATCTTTCTAAGACGAATTTTTCCCTGTACAGCTCACTGTAAACATATTTAATGTTCATAACAAATATACAGCCCCTTTATATAAACATCACAGGAGTTTTAATGGGATTAGGACTATAAAATGAAAAGCACTGAAATACTAAAAATTCTCCAAAGAGCTGCTAAGATATTCAAAAAGCTGCAGAACTTAAACCTTCAGAAGGATTTTACGGCTGGGAGCAACAAAGTATTCAGGAATATAACTCCACATAAAATCACTGAAATTTAAAAACCTGTGTGAACCTCATCCTTGGCACCAGACTACACAGCTTTTCAAAGGTGAAAATGTTTTGAAGTCTGGAAAGATAGCTGGATACCAGAATTCCTACTCATTTTCATGGGGGATTAGGGCAGGCCTCTTGGAAGCACTGAAGTAAAGTACTTGAATGAGTATTTTTCTTCTTTCTTTTATCAGGTACTGTAGTATGAGACAATTCTAATGCACTCATGTAAATCTTCATCCGAGACCAACTTTGTGCCTCAATTTGTGACATATCCTTGCTGTTGAATTCTACAGCCAAAACAAATTGCACACAATTTCAATTTGTGACATGTTATTTACAAAAGAACCCCAGCAAATCAAAACTTATCTCCCTTGACAGAGTGCAGCAGTTCCTCCTGTTGTGTTCTCAGTTATGGAACATAGTTCACTAACAGCCTCAGCAGGCCCTAGGCAAAGGCAGGTCTGAAGTAAGCTGGCAGAACAAGGATGTGGTGGAAAACATATATATGCCAGGTAAAGAGAAACCTGGAGAAAATAACCATCAGTAATGAAGAGAAAGTACAGCACAATTCAGATCCAACTCTAAAGAGAAAAAAAACCTGTCAAAACCATAGGGCAAAGCCAGTCCAAGAAAATCATGGCTTTCTTTGACTGATACGAGGGAAGACTGTTAAAGGACAGCTACTTATCTCCCAGATCAAGAGAAAAGGTTTTCCGTGGGGCACAATGTGTATCAGCTTTACAAAGGAAGTGCAGCAAACTCACAGAAGGAGTCTGTGAGAAATTTAATGGGGGAAGCACCATGCTGCAGACAGTTGAAGGAATCTGATAAACAAGCAGTAGAAAAAGGGAAGGGATGAGAGTCGTATTTAAAAGGAGTGGTATAAAAAGCATGCAGCCAAAGCAGACCAGTGAGAACAGAAAGAGTGATGCAATATGAATTATTCAACCAAAATGGCAGTCAAAAATTGAAGTTTTGTCAGTAGAGAGGCATGAGAGAAGAGAAAATCTGGTTATTATACTGCAAGCATACACCTGGAACAGATATGACAACAGCAGGAGAAAGGAGAGTAAAGAAGACTATTCATATTATGAAAACCTATACACAGCTTTGTCCGTCTAATGACTGCATCAGGTAAACAGAAAGGTTCTCAGCACGCTACACAAGGAAGAGTCATTTAGAAGAGGATTTGTACGTCATGGGTGAGGAAGAGCTTCCTTTTTAGACAGAGGAACAAATTCTCCATCTAAGACCTGTGTTTCCTCCCTTAATTGCCAAAGAAGTGGGTTTCCAAAAATTGCACACGGCCTTCCTCTGTCTTCTCCCAGCACTCAAAGGCTTCCGCTGAACCCCATCCAAATGATGGCATCTGTTCAGTATCCTCACTGTGTGTCAACCAACAGTGTTCTAAGAGCCTTTGACTCTCCCCTGACAACTGCTCTGCTGCTACACCACTTCCCTTCCACAGGGTTTCCATTTCAACAGAATACAACTTAATTTTTCTTCTAAAATAATAAATACGGAATGTAGCCACAAATTCAAACCTAAGTTTGAAAAGTACAGAACTAATATTAACTGTGTAAAATCTCAATCATTAAGATAGTTATAAATGTGCAGTCCAAACTTAGTTTAACAAACAAAAGCATTCACATAACATTCACTCACTTGATGGAAGTGTTTCTGATCTGACTTTCTTCCTTCCTTGACTTGAAGGCTTCTTTTTCTTCTGTTTTGCCTCTCTTTCTTTTTCATCATCACTGAAATCCAAAGCCTGGTTAAATAAAAAAAAAAATTCAGCTGGCTTCTCAGCACAAGAAAAAGGTTAATACTCCAAAAATTTATCATAACACAATTAATGCAAGACTCAGTTATCCTTTCTAATTTTCCTGAAAAGAGCAACATTCAAGAGCTGAACATGAATGTTTGACTGCCTAGATGTTAATAAGAACAGGAAAGGAGCTGGCTGGTTACTGCCAAGAAAAAGCTTTCGAAGAGCAACTGCAGACTAAGTGAATACAAAATGAATTTTTAAAATAAGTAAAAATTAACTTGGCAACTAATACATAATTCAACAGTTAAACTACATTAAAAAAATCTCTACTCTGAAATTGTCACTAAACTGGAATTCTCTGTAGTGTATTTAATAACACTTTCTGTTGAATTTGCCATAGCAATGTTATTGCAAAGAATTTTCAGCTTTGAGGAATGTTGTCATTTACAACAGATTCAATGTCCCTGCAATGTTTTCTTCTTGTTACACAAGGTTTTGCTACCTTTTGAATCCTAACTTACATGAATGAGCATAAGTTATCAGGGACAGGGAAGAAATCTGTCAGCATTAATTAGTTCCCTCAAAAACAGCTTGCTCTTACAACTTAAAAGGGGTAGGATTTGTTCCCACCCTCCCCTTCCCAATTCTGAAAGGGATTTGCCGCTTACTTGTGTCTCTCTATGGTATACATAGAGCATAGATCTCAAAAACATTGCACCAAAACAGTTCTTAGAACGCCTCATAAAAGATAATTCTGAATACAACTACTTCTTCTACTACATAACCGGATGACATACTTACTCAAAAAAGCTGGAAGAAATACAGCAAGATGATGTATACCATGAAGTAAAATCTTGCACTAACTCCTTCTTTTTGTAAGAATTCCAGTAAACCATACTCCAGCAGTGCACAAATAATGAACAGCAATAGGTACCTTCTACTGCTACCTAATCTCCATGTAACATCCCATAAAAGTCACTCCACAGAAGAACTGCAGTTATCTGCTCCTGCTAGCCTTGCAGCATACAGATCACACTTTGTCATCCTCTGACCCAAATACAAAGCTAGGAGAGACTGTATTAGTGACTCTACAAATAAGCTGGACTAGTTAAGGGCCTGCCAAAAGAGGAATGCTTACCATATACCTTAAAGTAGCAAGTAAGAAAGGCCTAACATAGATTAATTTAACATTCATACAAAAATTAAGCTTCACACTGTCACAAAAAAACCTGACTCTAACAACTGCACACAGTTTACCACAGGGGCTGGCCAGAAACCAGCTGCAATCTTAGGTCTCTAAAAGGGTCTGGCTGTAAGAGACAATTTCAAGCATCAGTAGCATGAAATTTAATCTGCACCCTTGCCAATAGCTATTACCTTCACAGCAAAAGCTATCAGCTCATCAACTGCCACAGTCTGGGATAGTGTGGTATAAACTCTAACTGCTAGAACTAACCAAAGATTATTCTAATTGAGGATTACAAGATGTTAGATTTGTTTTTTTTCCAAAACAGAGTACACAGACAGATCACACAGTCAGAAGAACTATCCGTAACAGCATCCTTCTGGACAAATTGTCCAACTGTGGGATGAGCAGGTTCATGGTGCAATGGGTGAAGAATTGCCTGAAGCACAGAGTTCCTCAGGGCTCAGTTCCATGACCAGTTCTGTTCAATGGATTTATCAATGACCTGGATGCAGCATTTAGAAGCACCATGAGCAAGTCTGCTGATGATACCAAACTGCCACTGATCTCTTGAGGGACCGGAGGCCTTGCAGAAGGATCTAGATAGACTGGGGCCCTGAGCAATGGTTAACGGGATGAAATCTAATGAGTCAAAATGCTGCACGCTTAGGATGAAGTAACACCAAGCTCAAGTCTAAACTGGAAGAGGAGTGGCTGGNCCTGCCAAGAGGGATCTGGGGGTGCTGGTAGCAGCAGCTCAGTGTAAGTCAGCAGGGTATGCCCTGGAACCCAGAGGGCAAAACCCCATCCTGGGGTGCATCAAGCCCAGCACGACCAGACAACCAACAGAGGTGACTGTCCTGCTGCATTCCGCCTTGGGGGCCTCACCCCCAGTGCTGTGTGCAGTTCTGGGTCCCACACGTCAAGAATGTCAAAGTCCTTGAGCGCATCCAGAGGAGGGAGACAAAGCTGGTGACAGCACCGGAAGGCATGTCCTGTGAAGAGCAGCTAAGGACTCTGGACTTGCCTCATTTGGTGGAAAGGAGGCTGAGAGGCAACCTCATTGCTCTCTACAGCTTCCTGAGGAAGGCAAGTGGAGAGAGAGGTAATGATCTCTTCTACATGGTATGCAGTAATAGGATGAGTGGGAACAGTCCAAAGCTGCACCAGGGAGGTTTGGACTGGAAATAGTGAAGAATTTCTTTACTGAGAGGGTGGTCAAACACTGGAAGAGACTTCTTAAAGAGGTGGCTGACACCCCAAGTCTATCAATATTTAAGAGGCATTTGGACAATGCTTTTCATAACACGCTTCAGCGTCAGCGCTCAGCTTATCTAGATGACTGCTGTAGGTTCCTTCCAAGTGAAATAGTCTATTCTATTCCATCCTAAAAATCAGTTAGGACATTGGAGAAACAAAACCAACCAAACACCACCACCCCTCCCGCAAAAAAAACCCTCTAAATCCCACAAAACACACCTTTCCTACCAAATTTTAGAGTGAGAAGCACATATTACATAGCACAGAATTATGCTAAAAAGGCAAGTATTTGGACGATCCAAAACAAGGAGAGAGATCTCTTTTGTATACTATGGTAGACACAAGGCTTCTAGGAATTTCAGCTACTTTGGATAAAATACCTTTAAAGTAGGAATTGCAAGGAAAAGTGACTCAGTTGTTGTGATGTAAAACAAATCTCATGAAAACACCTCAATAAAACTACCAGCCTTGTGATTCTTACTGAATACTCATCAAATGTATAGCTAGAGTAGAGTTAAGGACCACTGACAGAAAGCCTGTGAGTCATTGAAGAACTATTTACAGATCCTACAGCAAATGATGTCAATGGTCACAAGGAGCTCTCAATTCTACACGACCCTGTATGACGGCCTTTCTATGGAAGAAGCCTGTCTCCTCTCACGACACTACTGTTTTATAATAGCAAACTGTAGGGAAAGCTTACTAAGAAGCCATTCAAAGAATGCAACAGAGATGTCAAGTTAATCTTGAAGAGCAGACAGCTTAAATATGCAAGTAGTAAGTTTGCAGAGAACTAGTAAGGCTTTAAAGACAAACAACTGCTTGTGGCAAATTGAAGACAAAGCTGCAGTGAAAGAATGACAGGAAGAAAAATTCCCTAGCAGAAGCAAATTATTAGGCAAGGTAAAACCACTGCTAACCAAAGTTAAACAGTCAGGTTGTCAAATATGTACTTGAAGGACTAGAGGAACTGAAGATACACATTATGCCTACTGCAAAATTCAAGCAGAGAGGCAAGTAGCACTCTAGACTCACTAAGAGACCTCTCCAAGAAAAGTATGATCCTTTCTTTCAATGAAGAGGTACATTCAACTCTTGTCTGCATAAAAACATAAGCTTGCTAATTACTTGCTCTGCACAGAATTTTTTCCACATATGACTTATGTAATCAAAAACAGTAAGTAAAAAAATCCTCTAGTTACTTCAACTGGAGGTTCTTGGTCATTCTTCCAAGACGCATCTGAACCTTTTTCCCTAAAAGAAAAAAACAAACAACAAAAAACACTAATTAGACAATCCAGATAAAGGAAGGCTAACACTTTCTATAAGGTGTCAGGTCTCTCACAACAGGAGCTTCCTGCTTTCAAAGAGTTGTTTTTTAATATGGTTTATAAGCAAATGGTACTGTATATGTCAACTTAGGACTTCACTACATTTGAAAAATCTTCCTACTTCGAGCAATGACGGAACATTTCATCCAGCTAGTAAGTTTTGTTCAATATTCTCTCAACAAATCCTTCTGAACCTTAATTGCTTTGAACCTGAACTGAGGCAGTTCACTGCAAATTTCTTAAGCTAATTGCTGACTACAATCACAAGCTTTCTTATTCTTCTGGTTTCAGAACATGTATCTTCAGCTAAAAAAAAAAACCTCATTTGGTAGGACACGGGCTTTCAGTATAACTACAGCATAAATTCAGAACCAAAAGACCCTCAATGCTTGGCTTACAATCCCATCAAGACAGTGTTAGCTAGATAACTAGGTTTCTTCTATTTTGCTGTAAACATTAAATTAAATTGCAAGGCAAAAGACATTTAAAGAATCAAAGACTGAATTGTCTTGCCTGACAAGCACCAAAATAAATTTTAATTAGTCTAATTTATTTTACCCACTTCTAAGCCCTCCCTAAAAATCAAGTAATTTCTTTGATTAGCAAAGAATTTGTTAAATAGATTTAAATTACGTCTATTGAAAGTTTTTTCCACGCTGCTTGCAAATTTTATGTTTTTGTCTGAAATGTCAAGGTACAATCCTTACCTATGCAGAAAAACTGTATAAAACAGTGCAATACTGAAAATTCTTACTTGCAAAATGGAACCACACAGTTAAAAAATCTATGTGTTCAGTGTGCAATGTCTTCAGTCAGTGCTCTAATAACCAAGAGGTTTTTATGTATTAATCAAGTAGCAGTAACTACAAAAAATTACGTAACCATCGGCATCAGCAGCCTAGACTTCAGAGGTCCTTAGTCACACCCATAAGAGCACTGGCAAGTCATCTGGAGGTACATCATGCCTCAATCCCTAACCATAAAACTGAAGCTCTACTTCTACATGTCAAAAAAAAAAAAAACGTAAAGAGGCACCATCCTTTGACATTATGCGCAAAAAGAAGGCAAGGAAGACGTTTTAACGTTCATTAGAAGAAAACATTACAGGGAGGAGCAGCAGATAAGAGCACATGAGTAATTTCTCAGCTGCAGAAAACTTTCTTATTATTATGAACTGAACTGTTTCTTCCGTTTCTTCCTTTCATCTTGTTATTTTGGAGCAACACGTGTCTGCCAGAAATACCAGAGCACACAAGAATCTCCAAGACCTGTGGTCATTCAGCAATACGTAACATCACTGACTGCAAACTTTCAACCTTTCAAGGTCAGGCAGCTTATCTCACTCTCCCAAAGCAGCCTTCCTCATTTCAGCAAACAGAAACTGCTTTTCATGCTCTAAGGTATTTAATATCTTCTACAAATAACAATATAGTGATTCTTTGATTTGTGAAGTCAGATACTGTAAGATTTGGAAGTCTAACAAAAGGTAATTCAGAGGAATCATGAAAATACATGAGCTTTTTAAGAACTGTGTTTCAGGCAATACAACACAAGCCTATCTTTAGCAACAAATTATTTTGCAATCAAAAAGTTTTACACTACACTTTCACTTATTTTTCTATAAAGTGTAAGGCTTATTCATAGCACTGCAACTTTGTACAATGCAAGCAGATTGCATTTCAGATTTCAGAAAAAGCTTCAAACTCAGTGTTTCTTTTAGATCTTAATCTTGATTCCTTTCCTTTTCAAAGTCCCATCACAGTTTTGAACAGCAGTTTTAAAACTTTAAGCCTGTAATACTCCGCAATCTGGTCTGCTCACAAACTAAGAAAAAGCAGAAAATAGAAATCATTGGTTATCAAATTTGCCATCTACTAAGGTCCAAAAGTCTTCTAGTGAATCACTGACCAAAGCTTGACTTTTCTACTACCCATGTCACCTTCTTATAGTATTAAGGTTTCTTCATAAAGCATTACAGCACAAGTCAGAAATCAGAAATTCTCGATCTGTTATCAATGAAATCTATTTAGGGAAAAGGCAGCTTCAATCAATAGCACCAAATGCCTCACACAAGCTTAACAAATTGTACTGACAAAACCCAGAAATAAAATATTGTTCCAGTGTACCGTAAGTCAAGTCACACTACTTATCCTAATCAAGGCAAGAAACAATGTCTGAAGCACTTCCCAGCACCAGCTGTGCTGGTAAGCCATGCATGTCTGAAGTATCTTGCCTAGGTTTCAGGTTTTTACCACCTATGACAGTGAAGTACTACCAAATGAGAAATGGTTTCCAAAACTATTTCCAAAGCATGAAACATAGTAAAATACGAGTCTCCCATCTCAGATGCTGAGTACAGCACACAATTATTGATGCAGCAAGCAGATGATTAAAGTCTGTGCACTTACTGTGCTAAGCAACAAAGTTTAATAGCGCAAATCAAAGACCAGCTGGCATCAAAATGCTGCAGAAAAACAAACAAGCATCAGAGCAAGAAAGTGATCTATTTTGGTCCTCACTGAAGGGAAGAAAATATGCTTGTTGCTTGCACAGAAATGAGGACATTGAAAAAAAAAAAAGACTCCTGCAGGTCTGGCTACATGTTTGACTAAAGAAAAGAACTATTGAGTATGAATACTGGCACAGCTGTAATGAATGCAGACAATTAACCAACCCCTGAGAGCTAATCCTAATAAACAGAGACTAAGTCACTTGTACAACAAAAGATATCTAACCTATAGTTATTTCAGATGATTACTCATCAATAATTAGAACATTAATATCCAGCTGTCATTTATTATGTTTTATTTCTTAGTCTGTATCTTTGAGTACACTTCCTTCTAAATGGCATCAAGTCCTATTTATTCATGCTACTTTCCTCAGTCAGACTAGAATACACAAACACTATGAGAAGTTTCTGAAAATCATACTACATTGTCACTCAAATCTCTCCTCTCTTGCAAACTTAGAGGGTCATTTTTATCTAGAATTGTTATCCTCCAACTGTATAATAGATTTACTGAAAATTACATTTCAATTTCAGCCTTGTAATATGAAATAAAAAGATTAAAATAATACAAACTTGTTCAGAACGCAAACAAGTTTATTATCAGTTCTGAAACTATACAAGAATCTAAAGAACAACAAAATCTGGAAAGTTCAGCTTGAAAAACTGGTTTTTTTTATACTCATGTAGATGTGTGGAGGAAGTATCAATGAACGTTTCTGGTTATGGTATTCTAGTTAGCAGCAGCATAAAAAGAAAACAAGCTTAGTATATTAAGTTGAATAAGAAGCTAAACTTCAGTAATTACAGCGCTTTAAAAGCTTGCAGTTTACAGCTACTCTTTACTGTTCTCAAAGGCAAAATAGTACAGTCTTGTTATTACAACACAGTTGAGAATACCTAAAGGAAATATAAAGTCTAGTGTTAAGCTTAATACTAGAGTTTCTCACTGAAGACTCAATTTTAATCCAACATTTTTAGCTATATTAAAAAAAACCATTATAACCAGATTAGAAGAGAAATCAGACTCACTGTTTTAGTTTCTCTGCAAATATATACTGGGTGAAGTCCTCCACTGATGGAGCAAAATACATGCTATCTTGCACATTAATACCTTTTGTTTTGATATGCTCAGAGTTGTTAAATCTTATCACATAAAAAGGATGTGAAACAGGACCAAATATCTCAAATATCTGCAAGAAATAAAATTAAAATGTTTAAATAAACTACCACCAGTAGATAGCTAATTTCATTGTAGACAATGATATTTAAGAACTCCAATATATTTTCAAAATGCAGCATCAAATAAAAGTTCCTTTCACACTTCAGTTTTATTACCGAATTTTGTTTGACAGTGTATTTCCCCAACTACTGTTTGTTATAATGTGGAAAAGTAACTTCTCACATCCTTAGTAATCCTTCCTTTTGTCAAATCTCTACTTTTCTGTGTCTGTTGTGCTTTTAAGTTTCTTAACACTTGGAACAATCTCCTGATCATTTTTTCCTTAAAGTTCATCTTAACAAGATGCCTTTACATCAGTTACCACTTGTTCCCCACCTCCATGGAGAGCACACGATTTTGCCATGTTTTACAGAATATCTGCAATTCAGGCTAAGTTTGTTCCACTCATATCTACCATTCAAATACATTTCAGTAGTAACCACTGTGGATGACAGCGTTCCTTCTACAGAAAACAGAAAATTCAATGCAACAACTCTCTCAGCAAACATTCTTCACTGGCCTTAAATCAGAACAGCACAGCATAGAAGAAAATATTTCCCATTTTTCATAAACCTTCACTCTAACCACAGCCTCTGGCAGTAAAAGAGCACACAGTCTGTTATTTCAAACACCATACATCTGAAAGCAATCTCTTCCTCTCCACAAGCACTCTCACCAGATTCTGGAAACTCACCAGATACTGTAATTCTGTAGGGATGCAAATAATTCCAGGTTAGGAATTCTTGAGATTAAAAAACCAGATGAATATAGCAAGAGCAAAAGGCACAAAGAAAAACTATATATCAAGGAAACATTATCTTTCATTTAGTCAACTTCAACTCTACTTTCTGGAGCGTTAAAGAATACTTCCGATTTTATATTAGAATAACAAGTTTTTATTTTACACACACCTTTCCTGCTGCTTGCCGATCTTCTTTAAAAATTATGCTTTCCTCATTTACTGCAGGTAGGCCTCTCAGTGATTCAATTATTACTAAAATGGAAAGAAAAAAAATCAATTAGAACTTTATGTTTCAACAGCATGCAGTTAATTGCAGTAAAACTTAACAAACCACACCACTACTTGTCTAGTCAAGTTCATAGAGCTGCAACCAAATATTCTTGCACACATATAAAAGTACTTAGAATCACACACCTCTTCTCCCATGATACATGAGTGGTAATACTTACATTGCTTACAGAACTATTGTTCTCTAGGGTAAAGAGAGAGAGTTCTAACAATCAGACCAGAACACAAAAGCGGTCTGGCAGTTCAGTCACAGTAGCAACTGATGGTGGTGTTTACGTATGCACATACACAATCTGATATACATTCTGCAACTTAATGCCATAGAAGTCTCATAGTACATTTGAGCCTTATGATGATTAAACTTCTCTACCTGTAGAACAACAGAATGCTCAATTAAGCATTCTCAATGCCTCTCCATCAGCAAATAAAGTCAGTCAAGTACATAGTGTCACTCAGACTCCAACAAGAGCTCAAGATCATCACTGTTAAACTTACATAACAGGACTTTCAGCAAGCAACATGCCACCAAACTAAAAAATACTGCTACTACTGCAATCTGCAAAAGCCTTAACATGCCAAAGTATATGACAATTCTACAGGCTTAATAGTTCACTGAATTTAAAGAGGATTTATGAAACCAATTTCTTTTGTGTCTACCTTTAAGATAAAATACACAGTGAAAGCACCCAATTTGTTTAAACCTCATGAGAAACATACCTTAGCAAAAAAAAACATTAAAAAAACTCTACAAAAAACAGCACACTAAAAACTCTCAGATAATGTTCTCAACTTGATTTACCACACATAGCCCCCAGCCTTCAGAAGGCTAAGGAAAATATATTCTGAAAATGTACAACATGCCAGTCCCATGAAACTGAGGAGAAACATTACCACCTCCAGCCTATGCGACTTACAGCTTCCCCTACCCCAACCCAGCCTGAATTATCAGCTTCTACTCTTGCAGGGCCCAAAGTACTGACCCACGGAAGGTTTCTCATTATGCACCAAAGTTGTTTACTTTCCAGGTCCCAACCCACACAGTGAATTTTTTTCTTCTCTCAAAGTACCTCAAAGCAAAACACAGCTGAAGTTTTGTTAAATTCTGATACACTGAGCAGAAGTTCACAAAAAGTACTGTCATTTTCCTTTTAGCTACTGCAGAGCAAGCACGAACCTACACTGTTCTAGCCTCAAATTTACCTCACAAGATGAAATATCCTACTTACAAGTATCGCTCACTGCAGAGAACTTGGAAGCTTGCTACATAGAACAGCAAAGATTCTGAGAGACATCAAAGGGACAGAAAAAGAATACTGATCGTTGTATCAGAGTAATATTTGTGGTTTCCAAATGAGACATCAACTCCTCTCAGACTAGATACAAATCTGGTGTACAGAGGTATCAATTTAGTTCGAAAATCAAAAAACAACCCCCAATTAGCTGGCATCCCTAATATGGCCACAACTCAACTCAAATTGAGGCCTGTTTTCAAAATAACTGAAAAGAAACTAAAATGTGGAGAAGGAGAAGTCATAAAGCAAGGTGGTAAAAATAAGAAAACAAGAGATTTTCTGGGGGTTTATGCCATTCATGCAGTTTTATTTCATTATGATTATTAGCTTGTTTTCTAACTTTCAGCAACAAATCTAATTCAATACTTCATACACTTACATTACATGAAGTAGGATGCAGCCTGAAGAATTCACCTACCAGTAAACTGGTATTTGAAAAGATTATATTCACCAGCGAGGATTAGAATTAAGGATGGTTTTCAAAACTGCAGTCTTTAAAGCAGCTTTATTTATACCTTCACATTTTAGACCAAAAATAAGAAAAATAGCAAGTGTGACTCAACTTTTTTTTAAACTTGTTTTCAAACTACCAGTTTAGCTGAAGACAGCCTTCTTGAAGTTCCTATTATTATCAATAAGCAAAAAAGGGCAAAGTAGAAAAGAACAAGATTACTACCTTCCACACCCTCCACCCAGCTTCCTGCAAATGAATGAAATTAAGTATCACTCCAATAAAATAATGTAGAGGAATTGCCTATATTACCTGAAGTGTTTTAGAAGAAAAATTAATAGCAGAAGTTACTTGCTTTCTTTTGTACTACATTCAGCATAAATACTTTAACTTCAAAATTGAACATAATTTCTAATTTTCATAAGTAAATTGCTTTGAAAGCAGCTCAAGCAGAATGGAACACTTGAAATACCTTAAATACAAATAGACAGTGGATGTTTTAGTAATGTAAGCTTCAGCAAAACTTTGATTTCACATATCAAATACTGAGGCCCCACGCAGATCCAAAAAGACTCCTAAATCTGTATGCCTGCAGTTAAGCTTACATGCATTCTATATCTCAATCTCATTAATCTTACCCTCCACCTATAAATCAAGTTAGTCATACCATCCTCTTTACTGCTGACATGGGCAGCTTTCATTTGCTCAAGGTGCCAGAAGTGGGATTAAAGATATAAATAAACGTTTAAATAAATAAATAAATAAACTTGCACTGCTGAAAAAACAAGTCTTTTTCCTGTCCTCATATATTAACAAGCAAGCACTTGGGACTGCATTGTACTGCATCTGTGCTTTCAGTCATACAGCTCCTATATATTCAGGGATAATTCAAAAACAGCACCTACAACTGCAAAATTTTCTTATAATACTTATAATACAACAACTGTTGCTGGTATCAATATAAAAGCCATAATACACAGTAGAAAAAAGGGGTTTTAATAAAAAAATTAAACATGAAAGTCACATAGAAACACATGCATAGTAGTCCTAGTATTATATAAGCCAAATAAAAAGTAATTCAACACAAATGTCATTTGCTAGTTCGAATTCCAATTCAGCAACCTGCTACCCCCAGAAATACGACACTGCAGGATTGACTCTTTGAAGAAACAGTTAAGAAAACAATTAATGCAGAGATAAACAGAAATTATATTAGTTAAAAACAAAGCAAACGTATCTTGCCTACCTAGCTGCTCAATGATGCTGGAAACTGTCCCGAAAAGCTTCAGTTCAACACTATCTGGCAGAAGTATTGATAAGTCTTCAACAGGAGGCAGTGCCTGCAAACAGCAAGTCAATGTTTAGAATGTAGTATCACCCTAAGACACTTACCACTTTGTCACTACAGAAATTTGACAGTTTGGAAAAATCTCCTAGCATTTTGAAGATCTTATTTTCAAAAAATCTAGTGTGATTTGCCTCTTTCAGAATCATCCTAAATGACCTCATCTTGGGGGACCACCACTTTTGAGGACACCTCACCTACAGAGACGCTATTCTACATATTTCCATCACAACTACGGCAGAAGCCAATTTTATTTAACTGAAGAAAGCCAACAATTGACAGGCATTTCGACCAATTTTTAGATTAATTAAGCTCAATGTACAATAAGCTCAACACAATAATTAAACAATCAGAAATCAAAACGTAAGACCACTTGCAACAACATTCAATGCATGCAAGAAGAAAAATGTATACAGCAAGAGCTAATATAGCATAAAATACACCAGATCTGTACCATCTGATTTAACAAAATGGTGTTTGTCCATTTATATCACAACTTGGATCATTATACAAGATGTAAACATCACAACAACATATACAAAGAAAATTATTTTTAGCTGAAAGTTGCATTTGGTACAAGAGGATAACCAGAGATCAGAGAGAACACAAAAAGCCAAACTTCAGATACAAAAATGAGTACTACACAATATTTAAATTAGGCTTTTTCCTCAAATACAAGGATCAAAATCTACTATCAAAGACTGATTAACACCGAGTTCATCTACCTCCCATTTACTCATAAACTCAGATGTCTATGTATATACTAGGCTGCTGTGAATTCAGTAAGGACTTCATGAAACACAAGGCAACTAGAGTAAGCGTTATCTTCAAATTCAACACCTTGAGAATTCTGAGAGTTCAAATTCTAGCACTGAACTGCACTTTTCAATGCCACAACTAGAAATAAAATCCCACACAAACAGAAGAATCTTATCCTGATTTATGAACACGTGACCTGGTAATCTTCACTCTAACAAAAGTGTTTGGCAAAGGCTTATAGAGCAACACAAAGATCAAAAAGGCCAAGACTTTCCCAGACGTTGTATCATTAATGCAACACACAAATTCAGGTAAAAATTGACCACACCCTTCTACAGGCCAGTGATTTTTTCAACATTAATTCAAGTTCACTGCTAAAACTTAACTGAGTCACTCTTTAAGAGCAATTCAAAGGCCAAAGACCAGCAGGAAGGTAAAATTCTGATCCTGTATCTCAAAATGGTACCTTCTGTATATAGAGTATCTGCCAATCCTTGCTTCAAAGCAAGAGGTTTCTAAAACAGTTCTACTAACAGTCCTTAATATGTATATCTGAAAAACATGACTAAATTATTAACTGTGGTGGGTTTTGCTGCAGAAAAATCAATTTTCCTCACAGTGACTGTTATGAGGCTGTGTTTCAGATCTGTGCTGCAAACATTGTTGATAACATAGAGATGTTTTCGTTATTGCTGAGCAGGGCTTACGCAGAGCCAAGGCCTTTTCGCCTCTCGTGCCAACCTATCAGTGAGGAGGTGCAAAAGGACTTGGGAGCAGCACAGCCAGGACAGGCAACCTGCACAGACCAAAGGAACATTCCATACCAGGTAACATCATGCTCAGCATACGAAGCTGGGTGAAAAAAGAGAACAAGGGACATGTGGAGTGATGGTGTATGTTCAAGCAACAGTTACACGTGATGGAGCCCAGCTTTCCTGGGGACGGCAGAACACCTGCCCGTCCACGGAAAGTGGTAAATTAATTTCTGGGTTTGCTTTGCTTGTGCGGGTGGCTTTTGCACTACCTACTAAACTGTGTCTAGCTCAGCCTTGGAGTTTCTCTTTTACTATTCTGATTCTATCCCCATCTCAATACAGGAGGACTGACTTAAAATATAAACTTTTAGCTGGGTTAGTAGGAAGGGGTTTAAAAAATACCGCATCATACTTACATCAATGGGCAACTCATCCTTTGTTCTAACACAGTAAGATCTGTTATCCTTCTCACTTGGATGATCATCTTCATCAGATAGTGCTGAAGATAAAGAGGAGGGTGTATCTGATGAACTATCTGAATCGCTATCACTGGATAAAAAAGCAGACATGGGAGTTACAATACTGCCTTCTCACAGTCACTGTTCTTGTAAAATCCCAACGTCAGCATAATGCTGAGTGAAAGTTAAGAAAATACTCATTCCAAGCAATGCATCTTGCACAATGAAGGGAAAAAAAAATCTAACTTTGTAAATAAGAGGGATTAGTTTGTAATTCATGTCCTGTTCAAATCCCCCATTAAATATTCACACAGAGTAATTCAGTATTTCTCACTGTCACATGTGTGAGATGTTTATTGTCTTAGACTCTTTAATATTTCAAGTAAAGAGTGGAGTAAGAAACCAGTTCTTATTCATGTCAACATGTTCATTTTAGCAAAGTTCTTCAAGGGCTGGCAGAAGAAACAAATGTGGAGCAACTGACCCTGGTAACTGAAAAAACACAATACAAACCTTACACGAATGAGACAAGCACACTTTTGCAAAATAGCCTTTCTTACCTGAAGAAAAAAAACTCACTCCCTTCTAGATTCTTGTAATACCACAGTCTCCTTCCCAAATAAACAGATGGCTTTCTATTGCTGCTTTCTTTATTCCAACAAATGCTCGTAATAATGACAAGAAGTAAGAGCATCTCTAAAACAAACCTTTTGAAAAAGTCAAATATAGACTTCTCGGAACAACATCAATACAGCAGAAAGAAAAAAAAAAAAAAAAAAAGTCAGACTAAGAGACCAATCAGTGGAGGGAGTTAAAAACAGAACAAAACAGAGACTGTGATAGATGCAGACAGATAAGTAAGGTGAAGTTATTAAAATTTTATATTTAGTGTTCATCAGCACAACAGATTTTGGAACTAAAAAACACTAGACACGGGTGAAGCCCCTGGCAGTCAGAAATTTCACTCTCCATCACTTCATGATATTCAAGGAAACTCTGAACCAACAAAAGTATTTCTGAAATCAAATTTTTATGAATTAACGGTTAATGAAGCTTTGTATCTTAAGAGGAGATTCTTAGACTTTATTTTAGCCTCTTCTAGTCAAAAGAAGCACATGCCCATCATGCTGCACCAGCCCAACAAGAACACACAAAACTTACTGCAACAACTAGTGTGCAGACTTCCAACACTGCAACAGAGCCCACGTTTAACCAGTTACCTTTCACCAACTACACTGAACATCAAAGCACAGAGGCAGCAAGTAAAAGACAGAACCTCTTATAAAAAAAAGAATAAACGAAAAAAAAACAGGTTGAGAAACTGCTTTTCCACTGAGATGCCAACATCAGAGGACGTGGCACAGTGTGCAGACTCTCCACCTTGAGCCCTACATTCAGGTTTTCCAGCAGTAGCACAGCGGGCGTCCAGCCCCAAGAGCCGCAGGTGCACTCTCTGAGGACCACGTCAAGCCGGCGGGGTGGCCCAACACGCTCTCCAGGCCGCAACCACCAAACTCACGTTTTCATAAAACCCTACACCCTTACGGGCACTGTTTCGGAGACCTAATTTAATACACTCCCAGCGAAATGAACTGAAAATTCCATCTGTGATGGGAAGGATAAAACTCCAGAAGCTGAAACACGGGGGCGGGGGGAGGCGGCGGGCAGGCACCACGGGCTCTCGGGAGCTCAGCCACAGCGGCAGCGGCCCGGACCGCCGCCCGAGGCCTCGGCGATCAAGGGACGACCCGCGGGGAGCGCCGGGGCTGAACCCACCTGTCCGAATCCGACGAGGGCACGGCGGCAGCGGCCGCGACGGGCCAAGCGGGTGGCGGCGAGCGGCGCGGCTCCGCGGCTGGAGGCGGCGGCGCCTGGGCTTCCCCACCGCCCTCCGCAGGGCCCGGCACCTTCGCGTCGTCGGCCGCCCGCTGCGGG
>VWPU01010309.1:0-16528 GCA_013398955.1 Callaeas wilsoni
ATATATATATATATAAATAAAGGGAGGCACAATGCCAGGACAGAATAGGGAAAGAAAATATTAGTAAAATACGTAAATACATAGGTCAAACAATTCAAAGTTAGATTCGCCATATTGCATTTGCCCAAAGTCTTGGAAAAGTGGATGAATATCAGAGCTGTAACTGCTTGAAAGCTGTTATCAGGATTCTTTCAGAAAGGACATGATGGATGGAGATGGGTACAAAAGCCCTTACAAGAGCAAAAATTATGCCTACTGTAAAAGGGGGAGGAAAAAATTATAGCCTAGCTATTTTAATTTTCTTTACTTTTTCAGTTTCTATGTCACCTAAAAGGAAACCAGTAAATGACTAACTGAGCATGGATTCGTCAAGAACAAGGCAACAAGCCTTGTTGTATGGGAAATAATTGATGCCACATTTCATGATTTTAAAAAGACTTTTGGCATCTTTGCAAAGGACTTTCTCCTGATAAAATCAAGAAACATCATGTAAACAGTGTTACTACAGGGTAAATAGCTGTAGAAAAAAATTGTGCTGTAGCTATCAGCGTCTCCAAGGAAAAAGGCAGCTAATGGAGTCTGTGGTCAGCACTGAATCCAGAACCGTTCTGTATTTTCATCATTAATCCTGGTGTCAGAAGAGGGACTGCTCCCATAACGCTTCATGGAATCATAGAATGTCCTGAGCTGGAAGGGACCCACAAGGATCATCGAGTCCCATTCCTGGCACTGCACAGGACAATCCCAAAAATCCCACCGTGTGCCTGGGAGCATTTGAAGGCGTGTCTGAGATGGGAACATCTGCAGGCGCACTGGGAGACACAATTAGAGTCCAAAAAAATCTCAATAGAAATGGTTTGCAAAAGATGAAGTGTGACTCAGGGGTAGCTGCATTATTCTTACTCTCAGAAATAATGAAGTGCAGAAATGTAAGCTGGAAACAGCACAACAGCTCTGCACTAAAGGATCTGGCTCAGAAGCTGAACCTGAATCCACAAAGCTATTGCAAATAAAAGCAGGTATCATACTGGAAGCCTCATGGCCAGAATAAAGCATGCACTGAATGCCATCTGAAATGATCTTTTTGCTTTACTTGCTTTTGATGGATTACTGTTTAGTTGTGGACACTGCCTGCAGATTAAAAGATGCAGTCAATTTAAAAGAGCAGCAGCCTAGAAAACAATCTGCAAGACTGAAACACTGGACCTTATTCTAAAAAAGACTTCAAAACCATCATTATATAACATGAATATGCAGTTATATTCCAAAAGTGGAACTTTGAGCTAAATATTAAAAAAACTTTGCAGAGGTAAAGACAAATGTGCAAGGAAAAAAAAAACTTAGCTTTGGAAACTGGTTAGAAAAATGTCTGTCAGGAATGGTTTAGTTATAACAGCTTTTGCATTTAAGACAATTTCTTGAGTTTTTTTCCAGGCTCTTTTCCACTTTTTATTTTATCTTACAGTAATCATAAACCACAAAAGTAGCTGAAAATATAATTTCATCAAATCCTGGTAAACCTGTTAAATATGTCAAGATTTAAACTCACTTTTTCTCAAAATTTTATAAAGCCAGAATGCTGTCTAAGCCAAACAGACTCAGTTTTGTCCCTGTCCCATTTTTACTCCAAGGGGTAGTAGCTGTTTTTTAGTTCTTTTCCTAAACCTTCCTCTTTCCCTTCTGAACTTCCAGCTGCATCAACCAAACATGAAACTTCATTACATGTGCCTTTGAACTTAGGAAATGAGAATTAACCTGCTCATAAAGGACTACAGCATCAGGTCAAAAAACTCCATACATTATAAAAATCTGCACCAATAGCCTGAAGGAGATATTCCACCACACCAAGATACAATGTGGAGCAATCTCAATACTTGGGAAGTATTAGATACTAATTAAGCAAATGAAAAAAAGATCCCTCTCTGAATAACCTCTGTCCATGTCAACCTCAAACCAACAGTATGGTCTCATGGTTATCTTTAATTGGAATTCTGTGTTCCAGCCTAACACAAGTGAATCCACATCCTGACAACTGCAGGTTCAATTACCATGACAACATGAACACATAATTATATACATGCCTTGAAAGCCAATGGAGAGGAGCAGAAAGCATCCAGAGAATTTGTGTGTGTTACCTGCATGCTAAACTAACACACATCCTGACTGGAGTGCAGGCCTTTAAATGTACTTTTACAAGGGATCATAACAGTCAGCAAAATAGTGAATTATATCGATTTAAATTCAACAAAACGTTAAGTTAGACAACAAGGTTACCTCAAACTTCATTTTATTCTATTCCATGAGAAAAACCTCAAGAAGTCCAAAAAAACTTTCCTATGTAGTTCAGATTTTGAATAGAGATTTCATATAATTATAAATACTTCTATGTTGTTAGAGAATGATTTATGTAAGTGGTTTCATCCAGGAATTTAATATCAAAAGAAATAGGTTGATTAAAATACTTACACAATGACAATTACAATTAATTTAAAATCTCCTTTTCTGGTAATATAGCTTTCCTGTATAGGCTTAATAAGCTTAAAGAATTGTGTCTTCTAGTTAAAGATTTATTTCTAGGACACGCTTTTAAAAAAAATTCCCATTTTTTCTTTAATATCATAGCTTATTCATCTCTGTTCCCAGTAATACATTTCAAAATAGTTGTGAATAATTCTAATTTCAGTCTGAACAATTCTAATTCCATCTAGTGCTAATTTTTTATCCCTATGGTGTTACCAACAAATATTGCAGATATCAGCTACTATCAGCTGTGGTGGCTTCTGACACAATAAAAGATCTCTTCAGAGGGCTGAAGTCACCAAACTCATTAAACAGGACACTGAAGTTGGCAGCTAAGCTGGGCATTAGTTTCAGCTCTTGAGCAGGGAACAGAGTATTTTACTGCACTTCTGAGAAATCAGCCCAATTCATCAAGTTATATCAGTGCAGTGTTCCTCACTGACACAGCGCTTTGGGATGCAGGAAAAAAATTATTTTTGCCGTAAAATGTCAAAGTGAAATGGAGTTATGGCTTCAGAAGTATAGGACTGGGCACTGACTATTTGCCATAGAAATTACACCCACCTTTTCCCAGCACACAGAGCCTTTCACCTTTGCAAGCTCTGGCCGGTGACATTGAAAGCTCACCAGCACGTGGCAGCAGCTGGGATGTTCCTATTTCCCCAAACTGTGTCCTAAAGGTGCTTGAGCAGGTACCAAACCTGAACCAGAAAGAGGAAATAGCACTCACCTCGCTGATTTCAGAGCAGCACTCACATTATTAAATGGATAAGAGTAGTCATATGCCTTACTTGTCCAGATGAATAGAAGGAATGTGTTTGAATGTCCTTCAGAAAATGATACAGAAAAGAAAATCTCACGCAGGTATGAAAACATTAAACAAGCACTTCCACTGGGGGAGAAAAGAAGACAGGACATTCTGAGTTCATTTAAATGAATGACAATACTCTCCTGGACCTTTAATGGAGCAAGATTTTATCAGAGATAAGAACCACAGAGACAAAGTGAGCTAGGGTAAGAAAGAGGGAAGTTATTTCTGAGAGTAATGACTTAAAATAGACTTCATCGAGTCTTGCTGTGACTAAACAAGTGTCTTTCATGAAACAAGAGAGAGCAGAGAGAGTGGGAATTCACTGGGAGTGCCTCAGTGACAATGTACATCATCACAGATTGTTTAACCCGCTCTAAGCCCCCACAATTCCCAACAACCCAGCAGGAGATCCTGTGGGAGTTCTTCAAGGTGATCACCTCAAGCCTCTAAACACTGAAACCAACAGCTCCACCACCAAGGTAGGGGGTCTCTCAACGTGTAGCCTTGGAGCTCAAGAAAGCTGTGCAGACATTTGGGAAGAAAGTGCATTCAGATCACAAACCAGGTTGTTCAATGACTAAGAAAAAAGAGAGGATTAAAGAAAGTTTGCAAATGCTAGAACAAAACCAGTAGCTTTGCAAGCAAAGAACCAAGAGAATGTTCAAATATTTTAAAAAACAAACAAATTAGCATCCCAAAAGCTGTGATATTGTTCAAACCTTCTGTTAAAGTTAAGGAGATGTGAAATAATAGACAACAAGGTCTCAGTCTTACATGTTTCTGCCATGGGTGAGGCTGAGATAATTATCATGCATTTCTAATAAAATGTACCTATAGGTGTAAGGTTTTTTCACCTGTATATAGTGGCCAAGGGTAGTAGTAAACAGGAATTCTTGGTTTAAAAAACCCATAAATAAATTTAGCTAAAGGGTGTATTGTTTGGGAAGTATGGTGAAAATAACACTTAGAAAGCTTTCTGCAACTGTAGCTTTAACAGTTTGCAGACGCTTTGGAAGGTTCTTAGATTACCAAAGCAAACATAATCCTTATGAAGAAAAAAGAAAACAAGACAAACAAATAAACAAAAACAAAACAGAAAAAAACCCCACAAAATAATTCCATTAAGCTTGCAGACACGTCTTGAAATAGATCATACATGAAAGTGGTTTTCTTCCTTCCTGCTGGCACTGCTCTTCTCCCACACCCTCTGTATGGAAATCCCAACCTAAGAATGGCAATAGGGTCTGTTAAAGGAATTGCAAGGTCTGCTTTCTTTTTTTTTTCATAATATTTTTTATTATTACTATTTTTTAAAATAAATTTAGAACAGAATTTCTGTCCTTAGTATTCCTCTGGACCTCGAGCATCTTCCAAATACTTTCACAGCACATATTAAAGAAATAACACATATTGGGATAGTTGTATTTATGGCAGAGTTTCAGTCATTATCATTCAGCTCTAATTCCTCCATAAAGACTGTGTTAACATTTCTTTGAACAATTTCATCACATTAATGAATTCAAAAGATTTTGCTATTTTATAAATTGTGACTGGAACAGCAGTTTGACATCAGAATAATGAATTTAACCATCCTTCTGATTACCATGCCAGATTTTACATCCCCTGGGCACCTGAGGTAATGTCTGTTCTTATCCCATAATCTATAGGGCTTCAGCTATTTCTATTATTAGATTTTTATGAGAAAGGTTTTGATCTCCAGTAGATTTCTGCATCATAAAAGAGGCCTACTTTCCTTGCGTGAAGAATTCGAGGGTCAAGAATAAGCAAAGAAATGTTTGATCTGAAGATCTTACACACAACTTTGTTTTAAAATTTTTCAAGTATTTAAAACTTTTAAGGTATTTGGAAGTAGCGTGTCTATTTATAATTAAAGACATGGTGTCTCTGTCTCAAGCACACACACAGACAAAATAGAATCGTAGATCATAGAATGTGCTGAGTTGGAAGGGACCCACAAGGATCATCGAGTCCAACTCCTGGCCCTGCACAGGACACCCCAAGAATCTCATCCATTCTTCCCATCTCATCCATTCACCCCAAGATTCTCATCCAATCCACATTTCTGAGAGCCTTGTCCAAACACTCCTTGAACTCTGCCAGGCTTGAGCTGTGAACACTTCCCTGGGGATCCTGTTCCAGTGCCCAACCTGAGCGAAGAACCTTTTAAGAACCTTTTCCTAATGTCCAACCTAAACCTTCCTCATCTCAGCTCCGTGCCATTCCCTCAAGTCCTGTCACCGGTCACCAGAAGAGATCGGGACCTGCCCCTCCACTGTCCTTCATTAAGGAGCTGCAGACCCCGATGAGGTCTGACCTCAGTCTGATCTTCTCCAGGCTGAACAGACCAAGTGACCTCAGCCACTCCTCATACAGTTTCAGCTCTTTCAAAGACATCAGGAATTATTTTTTTCCTGGCCTCCTTTCAGTATCACTGTGACAGTACCTCCTGTCATCAGCAGTGTGACACTATAATTCCCAAGGCCAGCCCTCCTTCCTCTGTATCCCAGCTTCCAAAATAAGCATTAACTTAGAAAAACACTTTCTTTTCACTTTAGGGAAGGAGAGAGCAGCACCACCTGTATGGGATTTGGGTGGCGAGGGCAGCAGGGGCTGCGGGGAGGGGAGGCTGGGTCTGCCCGGACACCGCCAGCCACAACCAGTCCCAAAAATGCACTGAAGAATGGGCAAAACACTGCTGGCAAGGTTTTCCTCAGGCCTGAGGGAAAAAAGGTAGAGAAACAGCCCTGCCAGTGCACATGTCAGTGATAACTGAGGAGGAAGCGGTGCTGCGGGACTCCCTCGCTGCCCCTGGGGACACAGGGTTGTCCCCTTGCAGATCACAGGGAACCAGACACCCACAGGCACATTTGGTACCTAAACAGCATTCCCAGGCAGGGTCGGGCTGTGTCTTTGGACAATTTTAACGGGATAATGAATTCAAAGGTTTTCGCCATTTTCTGTGCAGTGACAAAATCACCAGATTACTTGATGTCATAACAGATAATTTAGCCAGCTCCCAATCAATCACTTGTAAAAGTTTATATTCACTAGGAATTATAATGTGCTTGTCAGAGACCTCTGGTAATTTTACTGTGCTGTCAAAAAGGTGTCTTGGATGGGAAACTGCTCAGGTAAAATTGCATTTGGCAAATGTATTAAATCAGTGTTGCCAGGCAAACTTGGCACCACTGGATTCAGAGTGGGGAAGGGGGGTTGTGGTCCCTTCCTGACAGCTCCACTCTGCTGCTCCTTGCTCCCCACAGTTTTCCCCAGACTGCAGCGCTCCAAGGACACCTCTCCATGGGGGTGCAGTTCTCCAGGACAAACCTGCTCCAGAACACAGTCTCCACGGGCCACAGCTCGCTCAGGGAATACCAGACTGCTGGATACTCCCTGACTGTACCTCACAAGTCTTAAACAGAGAAATTTAAAATGTATCTTCAACTGCTGCTGGAAAGCAAGGTCCTTTATTTTCTGCCATCCTTCTCCACTACTCTGAGACAAGATTTTACAACATGGAGACCTAGCAGATTACGGTCTGAAGTAAATCCCACAAAAGAACAGTGTGAAAGAGTACAAAGACAGCTTGCCAGGGCATTTATCTCTTCTACTTAAGCCTAGAAACACAGAATAAGTATATATATAGCCTCCCAAAAGGCTGAAAATAGTAATAGGCAATCCCAGTGGCTTGAGCTGCTGCCTACAGAGAGTGTGCTCCTGTTCTGAAACCACCGAGGGAAAGGAAAGGTCTTTTTGCTCACTGTGTTGGATTCACTTGAGATTCTTTAATAAGGAACACTGCAGCAGAACCTGGCTGTCTCGTGTGCACTAGGTACAGGAGCTGATGGATGAAGCCACAGCACATAGCATTGCCTTAAAAAAACAGGTCTCAGAATGGTTCAGCACAGCAAGTAAAGACAGGCCAGGAAAACAGCAGGACCATTTCTGACAAGTGAGAAGAAATCAGAAAAATGTATGTCTCCACTCTAGCATGGCTCCCTTGAACATGTGGACATAGTTGGGGCAACTAGTATTTTAATAAAATTATGTTATAAATGGGATTATGCACCTTGCATAATAAATGATCTTAGCAAGTACTTTTTTTTCTCTATGCAAAAACATAACCTCAAGAATATGCACTTCATTATCTAGCTAGAAGTTTAGGCACTGTAGTTTGGAGATATACTAGGAACAAATAGGATTTAATAGGAAAAATATTAAAATGTTATGTTTACTGAACCCATGGGAAGCTTTAATAAATCATATTATTTGTTTTTAATTATAAAATTTAAGAAGATGCAGGTTCACTTAATCAGCATGGTCCACTGAATACACAGAATTCCTCGGCCTGGGCCCTATCCTGACTTCTCTCCATAAATCACTTCTTGCCTCAGAGAAGATAAATAAAGAGCCAGAAAATTATTTTAGGTACCTAACCCCTTGGTTATCATATCTGGGATTTGAAAAGAGATTGTGGATCACAAGTTTCTGAAATACAGAGAAATAGAGGGATTAATCTTTTATCTAAATATAATTCTAAAAAAAAGTTAAGTATTTGTTACTGTTAAGAAGTACAAACACAGCCTGCATCTTATTTCCTAGTTCAGCATGACACTAAAAATAAACGGCCAAAAGTTCTTCCTCCTGAATTTGGAAACAGTTTGTTGTATGTGATTTATACCAGCCCCCTCATTACGGAAAAACTTGTCACCATGTGATTGTGTGTATAAGAACAACTAAGAGATTCTGAATTCCCAGTGTTTTCTTTAGACGAGCTGATGGGCTGTGAGAGGTGCTGGAGTGCCAGCTCTGAGAAATGAAGTCCTCTTCTGAATTGATACAGCACAGGGAATAGCAACGTGATTTATTTATTTTTTTTTCTTTCTTTTTTCTTTTTTTTTTTTCACCTTCCCGGGTATGTGACTTATCCCTGATCCTGAGAAGTGCCCATTTCATCATTGGCTCTCCCCTGAGTCTGCTCCCGGTGCACCAGGCAGCTTCTCTTTGGGGAGCACTCAGAGAAAGGGCATCAGCTCCGCGCAGCCCGGAGCACACGCGGGATGAGCTGTCCCGCGTGGGGCTGCTCCTCCTGTTCCCCAGCAATGCACAAATGTGTTTGGTACAGTTGCAGGCTGGCGTTTTCTCTGACTGAAGGACAGAAATTAAAAACTTCTCCTAAAAGTTAAGGTAATTAAAGAACTGACAGCAAGAAACACCTGATCATTTAAGCACTTTGTACGTTCACGCTGTCTGCATAAGAGGCAATGAATTATGTTCTACATAGACACAATTTTTTGGGTTATTTTTAAGGCATGGGACATCAGGATTTTTCCCCCCTTTAGAAAAATAAGGTACCATTCCAGTGTTTGATACAATATTTGGGGGAAAAGAATCTCTACCCCAAGTCACCTCTGTTTTGCTGCCCAATTGAAAAAGTATTAATTATGGAAGGAGAAAAAAAGGCTGGAATGGATACAAACAAGTTACATGTAAATTTGTTGAACAGATTACTCTATTGTTCAACAATGCACAGTTTTCACCTTAGAAATACAATTCCAGTATTAAGAACAACAGAATCTATATTTACTCTAAAGGGAGGTTTATCAAGATAAAACAATTGGGATCCAGTCCTAAAATTCTCATCTGATGGTAACCATCACACAAGAAATAAGCATGAAATATTTCTGCATATCTTCGATCTAATTCAGAAGAGATAAGGGTGAAGAAGGCAAATAATTTCACACATTAATAATGAAATTAGAAGATGAAAGGGAAACAGGAAGCAAGAGAAAAGGAGGTAGAAAAGTCAGATTTTTTTAAAACCCTAAGTTAAATTTAAATTATATGTATAATCTGGGAGACATGAACACTGTGATTTTAAATTTATCATGAGAAGTGTCTACACACCCTTTAAAAACCTTTACTTAGAGACCTTTGAAGTGACATTTTTGAACATGGATGGGCATGGACAAAACAGAAGTAAAGGTTTTCTGGGTGCCATTTCATAACTGTAGGTGAAATTCATAGTCTGTGACTGCAAAACAAAGAGCAAGCAAAGCTCGCTCTAGGAAATCTCAATGGGATTTTTAGTCAGTCCTGTTGAGGAAAATGTACTGAATAATGGTATTTGATATTCAGTGTCTCCTGCAAACTGTCAGTGTTGGAATTTCCCTTCCTTAAAGCACATATTTGATATCTGGCCTTCTTTTTTTCCCCCTGCTCATTTATATGTGTGTGGTTTTCCTTTTAACCCCCCACCCTTTTTTAATTTAAATAAAACTCTGGGGGGAAAAAAAGCAACAGAAGATCACAGGATGTGAAGATGCCATTCTGGGAACTAGCAAGCAGTCTCAACAGTGAAAGAAGCCAAGTGATCTTTCAAGTGGGCTATTACTGTAGTTGTGGGAGCAGAATAATGAAACTGAACAGAATAATTGGCCTAAATATCTGGTTAGAGGGCTGGTACAGAGAAAAGAGCATGAAAGGCTCTACTAAAACCCCAGAAAGGTGGGTGTTCCTGCAATCAGCACAGAAAAAAAAAGCATTGGAGAAGTCTGTAAACTAAAGAAGAGGGGGAGGGGAACCATTGGAAAGAAATCCAAGCAAAGGAGGGGGAAAGGGGGAAAAATGCCCACTAAATCTGAAAGTCTAGAGGAAAAGAAAGCAGTTGATTGTATTTGCTGACATTCCAGGGATGGCAGTTGGGAAACAGCAATCAGAGCAGCAGTATCAGGAGGTACACACTGTAAGAGCAATGGGGGGGCTCCTGAGATATATGTGGGAACACTTTTATGTGTTTTTTTAAACACATTTTTAAACAAAGACACATCTTGTATATATATATGTGTATATATATATATATATATATATATATATGAAGTACTTCAACTATCACTTCAAAGAGCAAAGAAACAACCATCCTCTCTTAACTGGTCATTTCCATCAGCTGAAGACTAATGATATGAATTCTGAGTAGAAAAGCAGTGAAGTCAGTAAACTCAGATGTTATCATCATCCATGTCAACACTTACACCAGAAAGCATCTGACGATGTGAGATCCAGTTTAACCATGTTCTATATCTGTATATCAGAGATCCTTGCAGTGATTAGGGTGAAAGGTTAGGGTACCAGCATTTTCCACACTCTTACCATGAGCTTCTGACATTAACTCTGTAAGTGACTATAAAATGTATCATATTTTCAGTTCTGATTACAGAAACACAAAATGCAGCTGATATTCCTGTTAATGACTGATTATTAAAATGGCAGCATCAATAGACAAGAATTAGAATTACATCACACTTTCAAAATACTATAGTGAGGTATATTCTGCATAAATAGAATTCCCAATTTTATGTGACAAAGCAGAAAATAAGTAGCTTTTCGTTGTCCGGTTTGTATTGGAGTTTCATAAAATCAAGATCTATTAGCAGGAATCCTAACACAATGGGCATGAAACTGCTAAGAACCTCAATACAGAGAAACATGTCCCTAAAAAAGAGGAAAACTGATGTAAGTTTCAAGCTTTTCTAATAATCCAGCAAAACTGGCTCATTTAAACTTCAAAATGTCCAGATGATATTTTGAACGCTAATCCATATGTCAAGAGCTAAATAAAAGCAGCTAAAGGAAAGTGATTAACAAAGAAAATGATGTGTTAGTATCACAAATATTGAGAAAGAAATACATTTCTAGGTAAATATGCAAAATATACAGGAAGAGATAATATCTTTCGTAGACCAGCTGTTATGATTGGGAGCAAAAGATGCATTTTGGGGTGCAAAAGCCTTTGTGTAAAGCACACATATTTCTGAAGACATCTCAAATTTTAAAAATTCTTACACTAAAAGGTGTCACTGCTTCACTGACATCGATAGCTGATCACAGCTACAACAGTGCTCCTGGATCAAAACATGAGTGCCCAAGCAGCTGGTTAATACAGACTTATTCTAAAGAGAAATAACTGCAAAGAAAAAGACATTGATGTCAGAGGAATAAAGAAATTATATAGGAAGGAAGTTGAGGTGATGCGTTTTCACAAGAATTCTTGGGTCAGATTTATTTTATTCAATTGCTGTTGGATACTGCATGTAAGTAGTGCATTCATTTGGGCAACCCTACCACCTTACATATACCCTTCACACTGTTATATTCACAACATCCTGAAGAAACGACTACTTTCCCATTTCTCTCATTTTTTATGCAGACAAATAATGAAAAAAAAAGAGAGCGAAATCCCAGCACCATTAAAATGGCACAATTATCACTGAATGAGATTGAATGGGAGCTCCACCTGAGCGAGCTGAGGTCACACACAAATTCTGTGCTATAGCAAAGGAGTCTGCATCAGAGCACCCAGCACACCGAGGAGTATCTGAGCTTATCTTCTTTTTCATAGCTAATGCCTCCCCTAAAAAGCTTTCTGGTAACTCCTTCACCCTAAGTATTTGGCTGAGAAGAAAAAAAACCAAACAGCACTGAGCACTAACCTGCACTGCACCTGTACTGACCCTGCACACCCCACTGACTTCTCTTGTTAAGAGATTCTACTTCCCTCCTGGAACTGCTGAAGGCTTGAAATGATAAAGCAGTTTAGTAAAATTTCTTTTACTGGAACTGAAGGAGATGGAGATGGTGCTGTTTTGCGCCATTTTCCCCATGTAGCTAATTCATAGTCCACCTCATAAAAGTAAGTTAAAAGCACAGTATGGAATAATTGTATAAAGTAACGAAAATAATTAATAGGTGTACATTCAGAATTCTGAGCAATGGGTCTTTGAATCCCTGTTTCTTGTTTGAACTGCAAAGCTTCCTAAAAATTACTAACTCGCAGAAAACTGAAACCTGGTGGTGCTAAGACTACACACCACTTTGACACCAGATATCCTGGACTCAATCTATAAATCCCCTGTTTACCTCTACAGGGTTTGCATCAGTGCCTCTATGCCCTTAGGCAATGATGAAACCAGAACCCCTGGAAAGGCATTCTGTAGAAAGGGGACCATCTGGAAAAGCCGATACTTTTGTAGATGCACAGTCTCTTTAGCCTTCTCTTTGTAACACAACCAAATACTACTGAAATTCCAAGCATGCACAAATAATTCACTTTTAGATAGACCCTACCCACGTGAGGTTACACGTTAACTAATAGGTTTCCAGGCACCTGTGCAATCATCTAGTCTGACCTATTGCACTACAAAATCTGCAGATTTTCAGCAAGTGGGCAGAATTTCTAGTTAAGGGCCATGCTTCTGGGCTTAGTCATGAAAGGAGACAAAACTGAGATGTATAGTGATAGAATACATCAGTGTTAGTATTCATTTAAATTATTTGTGCTCCTACGCAAATACGGGGCAAAAATAAATCCCAGACTGAGAGTGCTACTGCATTAATTCTTAGTTTGTAATTTACCAACTCTTTACATAAGAGCAGTCCTGGAAAGCAGTCTGGAAAAACGAGAAAGTGTTTCATAGAACTGTTATATAACTTTGTTGAATAGGATATTATAAATAATTAATTCAAATAAAAGACCTGGGGGATCTTTTGGCAAGAATTAAACATGAAAAGAAGAATGATTGGCCTCTGTCTCTTTTTTTTAGAAAAAAAACAAACCCAAAGACACCAACAGTGACTGCAGAATCTCAGAATTTTTGTAGGTCTTGTACCGATGTAAGTTCTAAAGATAAAGTGTATTGTGTGTTAAAGGTCTTTTCTAACCTAAATGATTCTTTGAGACATAAAAAGAAATTAGGGATAGTTATGTAATTGTTGTCTAGTACGTCTCGTAAAAGGACAGCTCATTACAGTATTTCAAACCCAGTAGTTTTCAGTCTTCGCCGCAGAGAGCCACTTACATATATCTGTGCCTCAAAATGAATATTTCAATAAATGATCACTTTGTCTCAAGCAAAACTTTATTAAGGTTCAGTTCAAACTCAAGAACATCTCTGATAATTTACTGCAACACAATAAGCTGGAACATAGAGGAGATGCTGAAATGCTTTTTAAAAATTAATAAGGTTCTACCTGGCTAAATCAAGTTATTGCATAAATCATCGCTTTGCATTCATCAGAAGTCAGTTGTCGTCCACCATCACAGAACAGTTTTGTCTTCCTGAGCCTCCAGAAATTAATAAAAGTGAAAATAATCCTTGAAAACAAAAAAAGGTGAGAACTTCCTGGTGGGACTTTTTTCAGGGTTTATTTAGTTTTGAATCCTTTATTACATAACTCCTGTAAAGCTTTTACTGGCTAAGCAAATCATGTAGAGTGTTGCTTTGAGGAGCCATAAGCCAGACTCGTCTCTGGTCAAGGCTATCAGTCACCATCAGCTTGTTACCTCGGCAGGGAACGTGGGCCACGTTCCCGCTTCTCTTAACATCCAACATTTCTGTGCCGCTTTGGACACAAATCCAGGAGGAGACAACCCCAAAGGAGCATCTCTCTCTCCCTCTCTCTCCTGCCTGCCAGGCAAGCAGGCCCCGGCAGCACTTTCCCCACGGGTTCGGGAAAATAATTTCTTGAGTGAAAATGAAAAAAACTATTTATTTAACAAACAGAGGCCCCCGCTCTCACGGGGAAAAAAGGATATTGAATCCCCCTCCCCTGTCCCCTAAAAGAGGACTATGGATTTTAGAGTTCTTTCTGTAGGAAAAACCTGCAGTCCTGAGCTGGGCCGGGCCAGGCAGGGTCCGACGATCCCCCTTGGAGGGTCCCGCCGAGCAGGGCCGGAGATGGGAGCTGGTCTGGGATAAGGAAACAAGCCAAAAACAGTCCAAAAAGGAACAGAAGCCGCTGAGGCAGATCACAGTCCCTTCTCCGCTAAAAGCATAAGAGACTAGAGAGCAAAAGTCCTCTAACCAACCAAATGTTGTCAGAATCGGGAGAGAAAAGACTGCAAAACATTCTGGTTGCAAGGTCAAGCTGGCCGCGTTGAAGAGTTCTCTCGGCTTCTCTCTCCCCCCTTTGCAATTTAAAGGTACACTGGAAATCAAGCAGGCGATGGGGAATACAGTATGGCCATAGAATCACCCCAAGACAATTTCCCAGTTCAGCAGCTTTGCCAGCAGAGCAGCAGCAGAGCTGTTCCCACGGAGCAGTCACTGTGGCAGTGACAGTGCCACCCCACACCCAGAGCCGCTGCAGCAGCACTGCTGCTGTCCTGGGCTGGGAGAGGGGCAGATCAGCCCTTCAGCTGCACTCCCTGTAGGTTACATGCTGCTTTTTATTTTCTCAGGCCATAACAAAAACAGTGTAGGCAAAATCTTCCCTGGCTGTGAAGTTATTGAAGCTTTAGAGCAGAAGTGTTTAAATGTGTCCAAGGAACATCAACGATCCATCCCCACCACAACTAAAATCCTGACAACTCCATTATTGCAAAGCTTCAGCAGTCAAGCTATAAACGGGAAGTAAGCAGAGGTTTTGGATGTTTTAATCTGCTGCATTCTCACTGCAGGGGAATATTCCTGTTTCAGGGCAGGAGGGTAAAATAAATCTATTCTAAAAGTCTTGGTTAAACATTTATTTTAAATATAGATAAAGACTGGGATTCCTGACAAAAACATGAGCTCTGCTGGTGATTTCAAACATCTGTTAAGAGTTGCCTCCCGTTTTCAAAGATGTTCATCTACTTTTTTTCCACTCATGTAATCAGTTGATCCCAAATTGTCCCTCCCACTTTTACAGAATCTTTAAGAATTCTTCTATGACTCAGACGCCTTCTCTGCACCTTCTTCCTTGTCAAGCTACCTGCTTGTACCTCTGCTTCACTGGCTCCATAATTACAAATCTGATCTGAAAATATTTCTTCTCTTTCTTAATATTTTTCTTAGTGTTTTTATTGACAAGATTATTTTGCTGACCATTATGCACAATTCTCTTTCCTGTTGTACTTAAACCTACTATGTTTGGAAATCCAGCATGTTAAAAAAAGCTGTGAAGAACAGAGTATGCTGTGCATGCACAAATAGGATGTGTAAATTACGGGGATTGCTAACAAAAGAGCAAGATTACAGGGGAACCACTTGTAGTTACAGAGAAGCATTAAGGTACTTAAGAGCACAAGTCTCCACCAGACCTCAACAGAGTTTGTATTCCTGAAACTCTTTGGTGGGCTTTTGTTTTGTTTTAAATACTACAACTAGTGATAAACAAACAGCACTTCATTATACCATAGTCTTACTCAAAATTCATCATTACGGTTCAGTAACTTGAAGTAAAATAGGGTTACAAGAAAATATTCACAACAGAAATGTGCGTAATTTACACTAAAAAACAAACAGAAAGAACTGAAACTTCTGAATATACTGAAGTTCATAACTAATTAAAGAGAAAACCAAAAGATTCCTTCTGACCATACAGTAACACTGTTTTCCTATTTTCCCTTTTATCTTTCTTTCATAACATAGTTGTGGTGTTGCTTTTACATAAAGATAATTTTGGTTTGTAGCTTTGTTTTGTTTTGCTTTTAGAACTTCTCTAAGCAGTTTGAAGACATGAACTAACCATGAGTGGCACTTCAGATTTAAAAAAACATCATAAAGCAGAATTGCATAACTCTCTATAAACACAGTGAACAGTCTTAGACACGAACTACAAGGATATATACAGTAATATATTCAATAATATTATCTCTTCTAAATACACAAGATCATCATGAAATCTGCAGAGTTTCCTAGTAAACAATTTAGGTATATTTTACTGTACCTAACTCTAGCCCTGTTCACGTTACTCTAAAACATTTCAGTAACTTCTATTCATTTTCAGCTAAGACTCCAGTGCAATGCTTTCACATAACACAAATTTTTTCTTTTCAAAGCCTCAATGGGAAACCTTAACCCCGACTGCACCTATGTTTCCATCTGGAGAGTGCCAAGTTTCAGATTTGGCAGACTTGCATACACAAGAGTCTATTAGCTCTGTAATTAATTTTATGTGCATGAAAGCATAAATGCATATTGGGTACACATTTTATCATCTGCTTCTTTTCTTTAATGAAGATGGTGATTCCACAAGATGAAGGAAGAAAAGGAAGGAAGGAAGGAAGGAAGGAAGGAAGGAAGGAAGGAAGGAAGGAAGGAAGGAAGGAAGGAAGGAAGGAAGGAAGGAAGGAAGGAAGGAAGGAAGGAAGGAAGGAAGGAAGGAAGGGAAGAAAGGGAGGGAAAGGAAAGGAAGAAA
>VWPU01010309.1:16544-19044 GCA_013398955.1 Callaeas wilsoni
AAGGAAAGGAAGAAAAGGATGGAAAGGATGGAAAAGATGGAAAGGAAGGAAAGGAAGGAAAGGAAATTCTCTTTTCTGCTGACTCCCTGTAATGGCAGTAGAAATTCAGACCAGTGGAGGAAGAGATGCTGAAGAAATATTAGCTGCTTGTCTCTATTTTGCACAGTACTGAATATTGCATTAACATACACCACTTGAAAGACTCAAAATATTCAAAATATTCAAAATACTCAAAATTTCATCTCTGAAATAAAGAAGAACAAATGCTTACAATCTCTGCTGCTTGCGATGCTTTCCCGCTATGAGAAGACAGATAGTGAGGCTATCTGGTCCTTAAACTCATCAGTAAAGTGAATAAGCACCAGCATCTCATACCATGCAGCATATCATGGGGAAACTCTTTTCAAGAGAAGTGGGTAACTGGCACTATTTTAAAGAAAAATCATCATCATCATCATCACCATCATCACAATTCCTGATTGGAGATGAATAACCAAGGAGGAACACATCCAACATTTCACAAGTTTTGGAGGTGCTCTCCTTTCACTGTTCAGGTTTTTGATACCGCTTGCCAAACATTGCTTGATTAAGGGCTGAGGTTTTTTGATAGTCTCTTTCATTCTCTTTCTCAGAATAACAGGGATTCATTCAATCAAACTTGTTTTGCATTTCCAGAAACAGCGAGAACTGTGCAAATAGTGCGAGTTGCGACCTCACCTACTGACAAATGCAGCCAGCAACAAAATGAGACACTAAACCAGAAACTGAAAAATTCCATTATTTTTCCCATTTCCAAGTCATATTCCAAAGCAGACTGGAGCTGCTGCAGACTTGCTTCTTTTACTCAAGATCTCTTTTAAAGAATTTTTTTTCGATTTGTCAATGCCATGCATTATTGCTATGTATTAATTTTGCAGATCCATGCTTAAAATTGTTGTGTTCCTATCAGCTCATTTCAAGTACAGTCACTCGTCTTATTTTATACTGCACCCAGTTATATCTCTATCAAGTATTTTAGTCTATGGTAGCTAATGCTGCTGCCTCTTCACTGAGCTCCAAATATACTGGGGAGTTGCATTCTAAGTCATTACAATATTATCAAACACATTGAAGATAAAAATGCATTTATATTTCCCAAATCGATTGCACCTGAAAATAATAAGAATTTGGCAACGAATACAATTGCTTTGATAATCTAATTTAAAAATTTCAACACCTGCTAGTCCTGAACAAAATTTTGCAAAGCACCTTTTGTTCATTTGCCCATGTCCCATTTTGCACTCTGGTATTCAGTCAGATTGTTGTGAGACACCTGCAAAAATTTTCTGCAGTCTTTCTACTGCCATAATGCAGACAATCCAGCAGGTCTCTTCATGAACTACAGAAGCAAAAGCAAACACCTCTCCATGCTGCACACCAGTGTGCATTTTTGCATGTTTGATAAGTCTTTCAGCAGAGCTGCAGTGAGAGGTATTTCTAGCTGCCATTTGATGGACAGTCTGATCCTGGCTGGTTACTGTAAAACATAATCTGAAATAGAGGCTTAGAACCATGGCATATTTTTAACTTCCTGACATACACAGCACAGTCTGCTGTTGAGGAATTTTCCTCTCACCAAAGTGATGAGCAGACAAGGCACCACTGATGCTACTCACGCTTTGCTCAGTGGGAGGTAATGCAAAAGCAGCACAGCAGCAAATGTTATATTAATAGTGTGCTGCTCCTTCTCCTCTCCCATCTCAGGTTCAGAGCTGGAAAGTGATAACAGACAGGACAGACTGCAATCTTCTTCAAGCAAAAGGAGTGAAGAGAAATCATTTGGTAAGTGATTGCTAGGAGAACAGAATTTACCGAAAATGCACTGGGCTGAAGGTAAATAAATAGCTGACCTCTGTATTCAGTGTGGTGCTGAGCAGCTACAGGCAGAGATAGAACCTGTCAGAGCAACAAATTCATCTCTCAGTTGTACTGATGTCACTGAGGGTCCCCTAAATTTATTAGAGGTGTTTTTCTAGCTCTGGAGTGATGATATCAACCTGTCGGTTCATTGATGCTGCACTTACTATGATGCACTTATAAAGTATGGGTATATTCAGCATCAAATACTGACAACCAAATGTATTCTATACTTACTGAAATATGAAGCACAGTAAATTATTTCCCCGAATACAATAGCCAAAAGTTTAAAGCATCTATTTCTTTGAATACACTTGATAAAACGTTACAAAGGACACACACGTTTTAATTACGCAAAAACACATAAATGAAGTGTTACAGAGATAGATTATGTAGGTATGAGAATTTAATTACTTGAGATAACCTCAAAATCTTTCATTTGTGATATTTCTTCATTTTCAAAGAAAAAAATTCCCACCACATACCTCTGTGTCTGTATCTAACATAGACTGGTTTGGACTCTAAAGACGGTATTGATGACACAGCATAGATTTAAAGCAAATATTGTGAAGTATACACAGCTTCAGAGTTCCCAGCCAAACAT
>VWPU01010309.1:24044-28406 GCA_013398955.1 Callaeas wilsoni
TGAGCCCTGCTGCAGCTGCAAATGTTTAAAATGCATGTACCTGCCTCCGATGGAAACTGGGGGATTCCCAGAAGGGATGTCACAGTTAGGACCTGAAGGAAAACTTCAGGGTGCATTAGAAGCCAAGCCTAGATAAACGTCAAATTTTTTTGTGGCTTTTTTGTTTCACAAACAGATCCTTGCTAAAAGACACTGAAACTAGAGGGGCTGCATGTCAGAGTAGCTCCCTGTGCCAGTTCAGTATCACTCCAGCAGGAATCTACAATTTTCCAGACCACTTGTTATGCACAATCTCAGGGTCATCGTCGTTAGACAGACTCCCTGTTAATCTCAAGCTCTCTCATGCTCCTCACTGGGTCCTCCATAAGAAGCATAACTCAAGACAATGCAGGTAAAAAATGGTAAGTATCAAACCTGGCTTTAAAACCTCATGAGACAACATATTCACTTCTATATCCTGTACTCCTTAGCTCAGCTTCAGGGAGTTTTGTGACTCATTTAGTCACAATGACAAACCTTGCCCCTCCATCACTTTCCAGCAATCTTACCTGTTTTATAACTCAGCCAGGGAGTCAAATAAAGTAAAATCCACTGTAAGTCAGATGGATTCTCTTGCGAGTACCACGAACACAGATATGCTGCCTGCCAGTCACACATACTTCACACCTGCTGTCAAAGTACAGTGAAAGCTTGCTTTGTTTGATTAGAAAATCCACAACCACTCTTACCAAGTGAGAGAATCTCACTTTATAATTAGTGTCATCCACACTATGCTCTCATAATTATGATTACCATTTTAATGACAGAGTGATGCTACATATACCAAGGTCACTTAGCCACAGGTAAGAGAGTGTGGCTTTGTACTCTGGCAGATGTTGGGCACACGAAAAAAGAGTAGAATTTGAAAAGGGACAAATGAAAAGAAAAAGGAAAGATACGAAAATTATAAATGGCAGACTATCATAGTCAAAGAAGGTGAAGTATGGGGAAAAAACAGGAGTAAAGTTCACAGGGATAAAAATCCCCAAGATATTCTATCTAAATTTAATTTTTATTATATGTATCTTAAAATATTAAAAAATAATGTGTTAAAAATGCCTAAGAAATTCTGTGTCTTGGTGCCCCAAGCAGAAGCTCTGCAAGTCTTTAACAGCTTGGTAGTCCAGCCACTGCACATGCAGGAACAAGCAGTGTAAGCATTGGCCAGCTGTGCATGTGACAACACAGAACTGGGATTTTGACTTAAACAAAAGTTTAACAGCCTTGAAGGCATTTGACAGCTAAACCACAAACCTTCTGAAAGCACAGCTATCTATTTCTATTTCACCTTCTGTTCGGTTTGTGGAAGACTCAGCTAAGAGAAAGTACAGCCAGATTTCTGCAGAAAGAGTCTGTTAAACAGCAAAGTTTCTTTATGCACCATGTACCAGCAGCTTTGGATCATCCCATATGATAAAGCTTCCAATACAATCTTCTATCATGAGGTATTTTAACCCCAGAGTGGAAACCTGCAGAAAGCAGTACGGTAAAACACTTGACAGAAGAAACTACAAAAGCTTCAGGGTTTCTCTGGCTTATAGAAAGGAACTGTTTAGGAACACAGGCAGAATAAAAGGTTGTGTACTCTAACTGAGACTGTATTTCTCAAACACTGAATAATTCTGCCTCCCTCCTGTTTCAAATACAGACATCCTGCACAAGGGATAAAAACTGTAGTGCACCTGTTTCACTTGAGCCCATCAGAATTTATCAATTTTCCCCTGAGACTGACCTTCCATACCCGACCACAAGGCTGAGCAATAGAAGATGCAAAGGAATAAGGTGCTGTAAAATGAACTGACCAGGCAAATCAAACAGAACGTTGATTTCACTCTCCATGATGTCCAAGTTGGGACACATCCTTTAGCTGTGAGAGGGAAGCAAAACTGTGGGAAGAAACAAAGTTTGAATTGTCTCAGAGTAAAAATATATACAGCATGCTTTAAAGGAATTATGAAATTTCATCTTGAAATGCTGTATTGTTTCACCTAATAAAAAAAATCAAATTATTCCACCCCTTGGCTCAGTCTTGTCCAGTTGCTGGTATACTGCATGTACCAATAATGCAAATTCCTCCATCCCACCTCCACTCTTGCCAGCCCTTACCACTAATTTTCCTTTCTCCTTAATAAAGATGAAATCTCTTAAGCAAGCAGAGGCTTCCTGAGATCTCCTTTTCTGGATTTTCTTTAAAGGGCTTTCACATGAGAAGGATTAGGCACATTATCAATCCATTTCCAGCCCAGTTTGCATATTTCATTATGTTTGTCCTTTTCCTCTAAAATTTCACTACAGAAAGAATCTCTAAATATAAATTTCCAAAAGCCCTTTTGCCAGTAGAGCTACCAGTTCCTCTAAACAGGGACTGGGAAGAGAGAGGAAAGAAATTAAATAAAATTCCCTTTCAGATAGTTTTCTCCTGAAGGTCACTAAGATCTAGATCTAGCAAAAGGTTCTTTCAAGATGGAAGAATTAAACCTCATGCAAAAACCTTATTTGTTCAGATGATATGAGAAATTAAATCCTAGTCGTACCCTAGTAAAGTCATTGCCCTCTTTTTTTGTTCTGGTGGTTTTGGGTTTTTTTTAATGGCCTTTTTTGATAGAAAAGGGACAAAGAAGAAACCACCTTAAAATCAAATCCTCTTCCATATACTAGACCTGTACACCTTTACTTTTACTGAGGGGACATTTTCCCCCCAGTAAATCATCTAGATGCTTTCTGCTTGCTGGCTCCCCTTTCCATATTTGAACGTCTTACAGGCTGTCAGGGGCCTTGTGCTCTGCAATGAATGGATTCAATTCCTTTATCAAACATAAAAGTTTCCTTTTACTTCCACCTCAGGACACACTTGTACAACAGTACAAGTACCTTAACCAAAAGCTTTCTTCCATCCCTTTTAAAGCAGGTTATTTCCTTGTAGTGTCACTAGAATGACAGGGAAGGAAAGAGACAGGAGACACCTGCAAACATTACCTTAGGAGATATAAAATCAGACACTTGGAATTTTAGTGAGAAAAACAATTCAGGCGCAAAGTGAAATCATGACACATTCAAAGTGAACTCATTACTCACAGAAAATATACAGCAAGGAAGGAAAATTCTGTCTTCCAGTGCAAGAGCTAGCGAAATTACAAGTTGCTTAGCCAGTGGTTAGCTCTGACACTGAACTGCTTGTGTGAGGGTTTGTGAATCCTGGACCTTAAGCAGCCAAAAGGCAGCTGGCTTTGGCCACTGGGTCCTCTGGGAGTCCCCAAGGTCACTGACACGTTCTACAAGCACAGGGGATGGCAGAAAAGCTTTCACTAAGGGTCAGTCAGACAGCAGGACTCTGAGCCCTGAGCTTTGACATTTGCAGCAGGACCTCAGGGCTAAAGGCTGCCGTGGTCTCCCTGCTGGGTTACTCGGTTTCCAAAACTGCACGTTCAAACCAGAGCCACGGACAGACAGCCGGACACTCGACTGCTGTGCCGAGTGCGACACCGTGCTATTAAGAGACGACACTCTGTTATTAATAATATTCAAACACAAGTGCCGTGCCTGTAATTGTCCCTCGTTCCGTAGCAATCTGCAGCAATCAAAGCCCCGCGCCCGCCCGTGCGGAGCCGGTGCCCGGCGCCGCTCAGCGCTGCCGGCGCCGCGGGAGGCTCCATCAGCGCGGGAGGAGGCGGAGGCAGCGCAGCACGCGCGGAAATGGGGCGGTCAGGCACGGCGAGCGGATCACCAGGGTAAAAGACGGGGGAAATGGAAGAATCACGGAATTGTCAAGGTTGGAAGGGACCTCTGGAGATGATGCGGTCCAACCCCCCTGACAAGGCACGCTCACCTGGAGCAGGTGATCCAGGAGCGCATCCAGGCGAGAGGGAGAGCCATGACCTGCCAGGGCAGCCTGTCGCCGTGCTCTGCCACCCTCACTGTGTGTGAGCTTTTCCACGTGTTGAGGTTAAACTTCTCGTGTTTTAGTTTATGGCCGTTGCTCCTCATCCAACAGCTGGGAAACACCGAGAAGAGTCTGGCACCATCCTCTTGGCCCTCACCTTGGAGATATTTATATTAATTATGTACATGAATTTATATGAGATCCCCTGTCAGTCTTCTCTTCTCCAGACTGAACAGGCCCAGCTCCCGCAGTCTCTCCTCACAAGAGATGCTCCAGAACCCAAACCACGTTTGTGCCTCTGCTGGACCCTCTCCAATAGCTCCTTGTCTTTCTTGTACCGAGGAGCCCAGAACCGGACACATTCACCTCAGGAGGGACTGAAAAACTACTTTTACTTTAAAAAAGCGAATCTGGCGTGCAAGAAGCCTCTAGATCAGGGTCGA
>VWPU01010311.1:0-13102 GCA_013398955.1 Callaeas wilsoni
CACCGCCGTGCCCGTGTGTGCCCGCAGGGTGCCGGGGGATGCTGTGCGGCTTCGGGGCCGTGTGCGAGCGCAGCGCCGCGGAGCCGGGCCGGGCCTCGTGCGTGTGCAGGAAGGGCCCGTGCGCCCCGGTGGTGGCCCCGGTGTGCGGCTCCGACCACTCCACCTACAGCAACGAGTGCGAGCTGGAGAGGGCCCAGTGCAACCAGCAGAGGAGGATCAAGGTCATCAGCAAGGGACCCTGCGGTGAGTGGCGGCCGCCGCGCGTCCCCGGGGCCTCGGGGACACTTGTCCTGAGCTCAGGGCGTGGCCGGAGAGGGTGGGGACGGGGCTGGTGGCAGGGGACACTGGGGGGGTCATCAGCAGAGCTTGATCAGAAGGAAAAGTGATGGAAAAGTGATGGAACAGTGATGGCCAAAGGCTGGGCTGAGGGAATCACCGGGTGAAGGGACACTGAGTCACCAGCGCTGCTTTGGGGGTCAGCAGAGCGTGATCAGAAGGAAAAATGATGGAAAAAATGATNGGCCGCGCGTCCCCGGGGGCTCGTGGCGTGTCCCCGGGGGCTCGTGGTGTGTCTCCAGGGGCTCATGGCGTGTCCCCAGGGGCTCGGGGACGGGGCTGGTGGCAGGGGACACTGGGGGGGTCATCAGCAGAGCGTGATCAGAAGGAAAAGTGATGGAAAAGTGATGGCTGAAAGCTGGGCTGAGGGAATCACCAGGTGAAGGGACACAGAGTCACCAGCTCTGCTTTTGGGGGTCAGCAGAGCGTGATCAGAAGGAAAAAAGATGGAAAAAATGATGGAAAAATGATGGAAAAAATGATGGAAAAAATGATGGAAAAAATGATGGAAAAATGATGGAAAAAATGATGGAAAAATGATGGAAAAATGATGGAAAAAATGATGGAAAAGTGATGGCCAAAGGCAGGGCTGAGGGAATCACCGGGTGAAGGGACACTGAGTCACCAGCTCTGCTTTTGGGGGTCAGCAGAGCGTGATCAGATGGAAAAAATGATGGAAAAATGATGGAAAAGTGACAGCCAAAGGCTGGGCCAGGGGTGTGTGAGAGCCCCGTGCTTGGGTGTATCTGATGTCCTGGGGAATGGGGACAGGGCTGGTGGCAGGGGACACTGGGGGGGATCATCAGCTCTGCCTTGGGGGTCAGCAGAGCGTGAGCAGAAGGAAAAGTGATGGAAAAGTGATGGAAAAGTGATGGCCAAAGGCTGGGCTGAGGGAATCACCGGGTGAAGGGACACTGAGTCACCAGCTCTGCTTTTGGGGGTCAGCAGAGCGTGATCAGAATGAAAAAATGATGGAAAAATGATGGAAAAGTGACAGCCAAAGGCTGGGCCAGGGGTGTGTGAGAGCCCCGTGCTTGGGTGTATCTGATGTCCTGGGGAATGGGGACAGGGCTGGTGGCAGGGGACACTGTGGGGATCACCAGCTAAAGGGACACCAAAGGCTGGAAAGGGACAGAGGAATCTCCAGCTCTGCCTTGGGGGTCAGCAGAGCGTGATCAGAAGGAAAAAATGATGGAAAAGTGATGGCCAAAGGCTGGGCCAGGGGACACTGGTCATGGCTGGGAAGGGACACTGAGGAGTCATCCCCCAAAGGGACACTGAAGGAATCACCAGCTCTGCTTTTATGGTCAGCAGAGTGTGACAAGAAGGAAAAATGATGGAAAAATGATGGCCAGGGGTGTGTGACAGCCCCATGAGGAACAGCGCAGTCTGGGGGTTCTCTGATGTCCTGGGGAATGGGGACAGGGCTGGTGGAGGGGGACACTGGGGGGATTACCAGCGCTGCCTTGGGGGTCAGCAGAGCGTGATCAGAAGGAAAAAAATGATGGAAAAATGATGGCCAGGGGTGTGTGACAACCCCACAGGGGACCAGCCCCCTCTGGGACATCCCTGCTGCCCCCCAGCACCTCCGCAGGGCGGGGAACATCTGCCACAGCTGGAACTGGGGGCTGGCTGGGCTGGTCAGAGCTGATCAAAGCCCTGCTCCAGGCTGGCATTCCTGCTGGGAGCCCGGAGCTGTGGGAATGAGCCCACTCCGGTCTCCTCAGCTCCCAGTAAATTAACTTGACCTTTCTGTCTGGCTCTGCAGTGAATCCACAGCCAGCTCTCCTGCTGGGGCTCCTGCACAGGGGAGGGAGCACGGAGAGATGGATTTCAAATCACAATCATCAGAAAGCGACAAGGGGGGGAAAAAAGAACCGGTGGCAAATAAATTCGTCTGCGAGGAAATTGCTCCTTGAGCTCTTCCTCTAATTAGGGCTTGCAGGAGGGGCCTTGAGGGCCCTGGGTTGGTTTTCTGGAGCTCTCAGGGAGCGTTTGCAGGGAAAAGAGGCTGCAGGAGAGGAGGAGAGGGTGGAAAGGAGGGGAGAGGGGGGCCGGGAGGGGAGAGAGCTCCTTCCTCATGTGCCCAGGGTTCAGAATGATCCTGCAGCCCCCGTGGGCATCAGGGGGGATGGACTCGCTGCTCAGGAGCAGGGAATGGCTCTGCCTCTGGCATCCACTGGAGCTGATGGAAAATTATCCATTGCACTGTTTTGGGGCATTTAGAGGGGTGGATCTGGAGGATATTGGGATATATTTGGGTTTTTCCGCGAGGGGAATGAGCAGCGTGGGAGCACGACCTGTTCCGTGCTCTCACCTGCGCTGTGTCCCCTCCCATCTCCATCAGGCTCCACTGGAGCTGGTGGAAAATTATCCATTGCTGCTGTTTTGGGGCACTCTGAGGGATGGGTTTGGGGGATATTGGGATGCATCGGGGTGATTCCACAAAGGAATGAAGAGCACGACCTGTGCTGTGCTCTCACCTGCGCTGTGTCCCCTCCCATCTCCATCAGGCTCCACTGGAGCTGGTGGAAAATTATCCATTGCTGCTGTTTTGGGGCACTCTGAGGGATGGGTTTGGGGGATATTGGGATGCATCGGGGTGATTCCACAAAGGAATGAAGAGCACGACCTGTGCTGTGCTCTCACCTGCGCTGTGTCCCCTCCCATCTCCATCAGGCTCCACTGGAGCTGGTGGAAAATCATCCACTGCTGCTGTTTTGGGGCATTTAGAGGGGTGGAACTGGGGGATATTGGGATATATTTGGGTTTTTCCATGAGGGGAATGAGCAGCATGGGAGCATGACCTGTTCCATGCTCTCACCTGTGCTGTGTCCCCTCTCATCTCCTTCAGGCTCCAAGGATCCACTGGAGCTGGTGGAAAATCATCCACTGCTGCTGTTTTGGGGCATTTAGAGCGGCGGATCTGGAGGATATTGGGATATATTTGGGTTTTTCCGCGAGGGGAATGAGCAGCGTGGGAGCATGACCTGTTCCATGCTGTGTCCCCTCCCGTCTCCCTCAGGCTCCGCTGGAGCTGGTGGAAAATCGTCCACTGCCACTGGACTGGGGCGTTTGGAGAGATGGAACCAGGGAACATCAANGTGTCCCCTCCGATCTCCCTCAGGCTCCGCTGGAGCTGGTGGAAAATCATCCACTGCCACTGGACTGGGGCGTTTGGAGAGATGGAATGGGGGAACATCAGGATACGCTGGGGTTATTCCCAATAATAGGAATTATTATTATTATATATGACTATATAATTATTATATATCAACAGATATAGTATTAATTATTATTACAAGAGGAACGGGGCGTCCCGTGCCGCGCCCTCACCCGCGTCCCCTCCTCTGTCCCGCAGGCTCCAAGGACCCCTGCGCAGAGGTGACCTGCAGCTTTGGCAGCACCTGCGTGCCCTCCCCCGACGGCCAGGCCGCCAAGTGCGCGTGTCCCTCGTCCTGCAGCGGCGTCCCCGAGAGCCCCGTGTGCGGCAGCGACGGCCGCGACTACCGCAGCCCGTGCCACCTCAACAAGCACGCCTGCGACAAGCAGGAGAACGTCTTCAAGAAGTTCGACGGCCCCTGCGGTGAGGCTTGAAGCAGCTCGGGGATGAGGGGGTTAAAAGGGCGTCGGTCTGGGATGGGGGAAAGGGAGGAGAAGCTTGGAGTGCCCGCTGTCAGCTCGGGAAGGTCTGGCTGGCACAGAAGGGGTGCGTTGGGCAGGCACAGGTCGGTGTGGACAGCAGGAAGGTCAGCCTGGCACAGAAGGGGGGCTTTGGGGAGGAAAAGGTCGGTTTGGACAGCGGGAAGGTCTGGCTGGCACAGAAGGGGTGCGTTGGGCAGGCACAGGTCGGTGTGGACAGCAGGAAGGTCAGCCTGGCACAGAAGGGGGGCTTTGGGGAGGAAAAGGTCGGTTTGGACAGCGGGAAGGTCTGGCTGGCACAGAAGGGGTGCGTTGGGCAGGCACAGGTCGGTGTGGACAGCAGGAAGGTCAGCCTGGCACAGAAGGGGGGCTTTGGGGAGGAAAAGGTCGGTTTGGACAGCGGGAAGGTCTGGCTGGCACAGAAGGGGTGCGTTGGGCAGGCACAGGTCGGTGTGGACAGCAGGAAGGTCAGCCTGGCACAGAAGGGGGGCTTTGGGGAGGAAAAGGTCGGTTTGGACAGCGGGAAGGTCTGGCTGGCACAGAAGGGGTGCGTTGGGCAGGCACAGGTCGGTGTGGACAGCAGGAAGGTCAGCCTGGCACAGAAGGGGGGCTTTGGGGAGGAAAAGGTCGGTTTGGACAGCGGGAAGGTCTGGCTGGCACAGAAGGGGTGCGTTGGGCAGGCACAGGTCGGTGTGGACAGCAGGAAGGTCAGCCTGGCACAGAAGGGGTGCTGTGGGCAGGAAAAGGTCGGTTTGGATGGCGAGAAGGTCAGCCTGGCACAGACAGGGCACTCTGGGCAGCAGCAGGTTGCTCTGGCGAGTGGAAGGTCGCTTTGGGCAGCCAAAGGTCACTCCTGGGTGGCAGCTGCTGAAATTGGGCCCAAGGCAGCGCTTCCTCCCCTCGGGGTGTTTGTGCCCCAGTGACCCAGAGAGCAATCCCAACATCTGTGCCCCCTCCTCTCCCTCCTGCTGCTGCCCCTGGCTGCGCTTTTGGCAGCGAGCCTGCCGCTCCCCAGCATCCCAAACAGCTCCTGGAATCAAAGCATCCCGCCAGGCACCGATCCCGGGCTGCGAGCCTCCTTCTCCTCCTCCTCCTCCTCCTCCGCTCGTGGCCGTGGACACCGGGAAGCAAAAGCAGCTGCATCCCTTAGGAAAAGCCTGAGCTCAGCCAGGGCACGTGCCAGGCTGCTGCTTGTGCCTGGGGGAAGCGCTGTGGGAGCGTTTTGGGGCCGGGCTGGGAAGCCGGGGGAGCTTGGATGGTGATCCCACTGCTCCAGGGGGGTGAGAGCAGGAGGGGATGTCGTGCTGGGAGCGCCGGGTTTTTAGGACACAGAATAAGGTTGGAGCCTCCAGGAGCTCCTGGTTTTAGCTGGGGATCAGCAGGAGCTCAGGGAGCCCGGGTGGAGCAGCTGGGCTGTAGGACCTGGAAGGAATTTGGGTTCCTGGGTGTGCTGTAAGGTTTGGGATGTGCTTTGGGACAGGGGATCGCTTCATTTCCATGCTAAAAGGGACAAATCCAGCTGGGACCCTGTCCTAGACTAGCGTTAAGGGACAAACCCAGCTGAGACCCTGCCCTAAACCATTCCCATGGGATGTGGGGCTGGCAGAAAGGGAGATCCCGATTATTGTTGTTGTATTTTTCCCCTTGCCAGCCTGGGACTGTGCCCAGGGCAGGGATTCCAGGGATTAAAGGGTGGGAATATCCCCTGGTGCTTCTGGAATTGCAGACAAGGAATCAGCACTCTCCAGGTGCCCGCTTGGCAAGGCAGGGAAGATCCTGAGGGATTAGGAGCGCTCAGCACCTGTTTTGCCCGTGTTTTTGTTGTGCTGAAGTGCGCTCAGCTCATCAGAGAGGGGAATCCAGATAAACCCCGATTAGAGCCTAAACCTGGATTAGAGATGTGGGGCATGGCAGCTTCCAGGGCTCTTCCAGCACTTTGGGAAGCCGGGGAGGGATAAAGAGCGGGATGGGATTCCCAAGAACCCTGCAACGCCCAGCAAACATTGCTTGGACTCAGGAGCTTTGTCTGGGTCGGGAGAGAGGCAGAGGGGTGCGAGGGCAGCTCAGCACGGGGAAAAAGGCAGAGTTTGTGCTGTTCCCTTTGGAAAGGGCGGGTACGAGTCCTTAGGGGCACAAGGGAAACTTCGGGGGGCTCCCGGGTCCATGCAGGGAAGGAGCGGAGCCTGGGAAGCAGCGGTTTGGGCAGGGAGTGACTCTCTGCTCCCGCCTCCCTTCCCAGACCCCTGCAAAAGCGTCCTCAACGACCTGAACCGCGTGTGCCGGGTGAACCCGCGGACGCGGCGGGCGGAGCTGCTGCCGCGGCCCGAGAGCTGCGCCCCGAGGAGGGACCCCGTGTGCGGCGACGACGGCGTCACCTACGACAACGAGTGCGTGATGGGGCGCTCGGGGGCCATCCGAGGGCTGGACATCCAGAAGGTGCGCTCGGGGCAGTGCCAGCAGCAGGGTGAGTGCCTCGCCATCCTCCTCCTCCTCTCCTCCTCCTCTTCTCGCGGCCCTGGCGCGCTGCGGGCGGCGGGAGCATCCCCTCGGCCCCATCCCGCGGTGCCGGGGGTGGGTGTGAGCGCTGCCGGCCTGTCCCCACCGCAGACAGGTGCAAGGACGAGTGCAAGTTCAACGCCGTGTGCCTGAACCGCCGCGGGGCCGCGCGCTGCTCCTGCGACCGCGTCACCTGCGACGGCGCCTTCCGGCCCCTGTGCGGCCGCGACAGCCGCACCTACGGCAGCGACTGCGAGCGCCGCCGGGCAGAGTGCCGCCAGCAGGCCGCCATCCCCGTGAAACACAGCGGGCCCTGCGGTAAGGAACGGGGCTGCCGGCCGGGGAGCCCGCGGGGGAGATGGTGCCTCCTGGCCCGCGGGGGTGCTGGTCCCCAAATTGTCCCATCGGGATGCTGGTCCCCAAATTGTCCCATGGAGATGCTGGTCTCTCCTGTCCCACGGGGATGCTGGTCCCCAAATTGTCCCACGGGGATGCTGTCCCATGGAGGTGCTGGTCCCTCCTGTCCCCTGGGGATGCTGGTCCCCAAACTGTCCCACAGGGATGCTGGTCCCCCTTGTCCCATGGGGATCCTGGTCCTCCCTGTCCCACAGGGATGCTGGTCCATCCTTCCTTTGGAGATGCTGGTCCCTCTCATCCCACGGGAATGCTGATCCCCCCTGTCCTGTGGGGATGCTGGTCCCCCCTGTCCTGTGGGGATGCTGGTCCCCCCTGTCCTGTGGGGATGCTGGTCCCTCTCATCCCACAGGAATGCTGATCCCCCCTGTCCTGTGGGAATGCTGGTCCCCCCTGTCCTGTGGGGATGCTGGTCCCTCTCATCCCACGGGAATGCTGGTCCCCCCTGTCCTGTGGGGATGCTGGTCCCCCCTGTCCTGTGGGGATGCTGGTCCCCCACCCACCCCGTGGCGCTTCCCAGCCCGCTCTGGGCAGGGCGGGATGCTGGGAAGCTGCGAGTGGGTGCCCACTGAGCGAGCCAGAGGCTCAGTCGTGTGTGCAGCCAGCCTGGAATGTCCCTCGTTCCGTGTTCTGTCCTTCCAGCAGCCCTGCTGTGTGCACGTCTCGCTGTCCTGGTCCTGTCTCTGTCTGGTGTGTGACACAGGGGACATTCATTTGTGTTCGAGCCAAGTGTCTGTGATGTCCAGCTGGTCTCTCTCACTCCCCACCACATTCCCTGCAGTCCATGCCATCCATTCCTCCTCCCGGGGTAGTGCCAGTCTCCAAACCCCTTCCACGCTCTCCCTTCCATGCCTGCCTGCTCCTCTCAGCTCCAGGTGCTCTCCGCCGGGAACTCTTCCCACTGTGCTTTCTCTGGAGCTCTCACCGTGTCTTTGTCTCGTCTCTAGGAGAAGCTTCCCAGTGGACCTTTCTCAGGAGGATGGGATAGGATGGGGCTTTGGATCCTTAGGATGCTGGGAATGTCCAGGTTTAAGATTCTCCCCCAGGAAGTGAAGGAGGTTAAAGCAGCCACTGGATTGATTTGGATGAGTTACAAGTTGTTCATTTCAGCTCAGTTTGGTTTTTCCCACCTCTGGAACTGCGTCCTGTTCTTTTTAAGCTGATGTTTTATCAGGTATCAGCTGGATTGAGCCTCCCCAAGTGCTTGGGGATCAGAATCCCACGTTGGGGATGTGTTTTGTTGGCTTTGTGCTCGTGCTGGACGCTTTCGAGGCTGCCAGACCCAGCTGCTGGAAAAGAGTTTATCAGGCTCCCAAAATCCCACTCAGAATAATCACAGCTGTTACGTTTAAGCATCCATTTCTCCATGTTTCTGGTGGGGGAATGGCTGGGAGTCAATTCCCCAAGTTTTCCCCGTGGGAAGGGCTCTGATCCCAGGGGGGAATTTTTTGCAGCCCTGGCTCCCTGGGCTCTCTTCAAACCCTCCCCTTTGCCTCCTTCAGAGGCTGAAACTTCCCAGATTTCTGGGACGAGCAGGGAGTTCACGCTGCTCTTGAGCGTCAGCCACGCATCGTTTCCGCCGTGTTCCCTGGAAAAAGGCCAGGAGCAGCAGGGCCCTGTCCTGGCGCACCTGCCATTCCTCTCTCCACCCCTCCCTCCTTTATTTCAGCTCCCTCCCAACTCCCCTCCCTCCAGGCGAGCACACATCTGCTTCCAGGAGGAAAAAAGGGGGGATGAATCAAAACCAGGGCTCTGTCTGCCAGAACCCGGGATTCCAGGGTCCCCGTGGCAGCTCCTGCAGCCCGTCCCCAGGAGGTGCGAGCGGATTTTTCATCCCCATCGGCTTGGAAAAGGAAAAGCTCTGACAGCTCAGTGCTGGGGAGCTCGTCGGTGCAGAGGCTGCAGGAGCTGGGGAAGGGCAGGGAATGGGAGGGGCTGGCAGCATTTTAACCCTTTCTGACAAACCCTGAGCTCCCCGCTGCCTTTTCCAGCAGCCAGGCCAGGGAGGCAAAGCCAAACAAAACCATCCAAGCCTTGTTTGTAATCCTTCCCTGGGATTTCCCAGCTGCAGCTGGGAGAGAAGGGATGGGATGAGGCTGATGTGGACAGCAGGGAAGGAAGGAAGGAAGGAAGGTGTCTGTAGCTGCATCTGTCTTTTCCTCCCTGCCTCTCTCTGCTCTCCTGTCCTTCTCCCTCTTTCTCTCTCTCTCTCTTTCCTGTTTCGTCTGTGTCTTGTGTTTTACAGTGTTGCCTGTGTGGAGGAAGGAATTCTGTCCTGGCACCACCCTCCTGCTCCCTGCCCGGACATCTCTGCTGGGAGCTCGGCTCTGCCCCTTCTCCGTGTCCAGGGCCACTCCTGGCCTCCTCTCACTGCTCCCACCTCTCTCTAGTTGGGCCTGAGAGCCCCCCGAGATGGAGAGGTTGCCCTGGGGTTTGTCCCATCCCTCGCCCCAAACTCTTCCTGCTGGAATGGAAATTGCTGGGCTCTTGTCCGATGCTTGCTGTGCCTTCGAGGCAAATGAGAGTGGGAGCAGAGGTGGGTGCTGGGAGCCCCCCGCTCCTTAGCCAGCCCCCCCCGGGGCTGCTGCATCACTCCGGACTGCTCCTGGTTGATCTTCCCTCTCCTTCTGCTCCCGACTAACTCCCCTCGCTTCCCCACCTCCTCCTTCCCGGAGTTCCTGCCTGCCTGGGGCTGTGGCGCTTCTCCCTGTGCTCTCCCAGCTGTGTGTGCTGCTTGTCCCTGCCGCTCCCGGGGCTCGGAGCTCCACAGGGATCCCAGCTCCCTCTCCCAGGAGCTGCCTGTGTTCAGAAGTGGCTCTTCCCGGGAATATTTCCCTGCGGAGCGGTGCCGGAGCTCGCTGGGTGTCCCAGACATGGGTGGAAGGGTTCCAAGGCAGCTTCGGTGCCTCTTCTCCATGGGCATCCTCAGCTGGGCTGGCAGGAGAGCTCTCATTCCCTGGATGCTCCCAGAATCTGGGATTCCCAGATCCCTGGGCTTGGTTAGGTGTCTGCTCAGAATGGTTTGGGTTGGAAGGATCTTCAATTATCCTCCAGTTCCAGTCCCCTGCCGCAGGCGGGGACACCTCCCACTATCCCAGGCTGCTCCAAGCCTGGCGTGGGGCACTTCCAGGCTCAGCAGCAGGTAGAGGATCACGCCCTGGAATCACCCAGGGTGCAGAAAGAGCTTTTTGCTTTCCCTGTGCCTCAGTTTCCCTCCCTCGAGGATGGAGCAGGGCCAGGAACCAAAGCAGGTCTTGATTAAAGCCCAGCTCAGCAGGACCTCGTTGCCCCCACCCACAGCAGGATTGGTGCCAACCCCCCCAGACCTGTGTGGAGGTGCCCAAGGATGCGTGTGAGATGTTCCAGGCTGGGATTTGGGAACTTCGTGTGCCGCATCTCCACAGGTTTCCTGCTGGAGAAGGACAGGGAGTGTCAGGGTCGGGTTCTCCATCGGGGCTGGTCCCTCCCTGTGCTCCCACTCCCTGCTCCTGTGCTTCCCAAGGCAGGAGGGTGAGCCTGGATCTCAGACCAGGGATTATCTTTGCTTCATGCCCAGGAAAATTGTGTCCAGAGGGAATTTCTCCGTGGAAGCGGTGTCTGTGTGCTGGGGGGACTTGGTTACGGGAGGAAAAAGGGAAACAGGAGCAGATGGGAGCAGCACCCCGCGGAGCAGATCCTGGTCCTTGGGAAGTGCTCAGAGCTGCAGGGAAGTTGGGGACAGAGCTGGAGAGGGGCTGGAGTCGTGTCCGTGTGCCTGAACTGTCCCCCTTTCCCTGTTCCTTTGCAGACCCTCGGCTCTAAGCTGTGACTTGGTAGGTGCTTCCCAGAGGGGCAGATCCCGATCCAGGCGTGCCTGGGCCCTTCCCGGCCGGCTGGCACGGCGCTCCGGCCTGGCTCCTCCTGTGCCGAGGTGCCACCACCGTGCTGCTGGCAGGGGAGGTGCCCAGGGCCACCCCAGCGGGCTCCGGAGGGCCCTTTCCCAGCTCCCTGCTCCGCGCCTGCCCCGCTGCCGGGGCCGTGCTGTGTCTGCTGTTGCTCCATCTCCTCTGGGCTGCACCGTCTGTCCCCACCTGTGTCCTCGTCCTGTGTCCTTGTCACTGTCCAGCGCGGATGAGATCCCTGGTGGCCTTGCCCTGCCCCGGCCCCTCGGGCTGCTCTCCAGAGGGTGGCTGGGCACTGCTGGCTCTGCCCCCAGCAGCACGGCCGCCCCTTCCTCGGCTCCTGGGTGGTGGGGGGATTCCTGGAGAGGCGTTCCTGGCTGGGAGCTGGGAGGAATCCCAGGGCTGTCCCTGCCAGCGGGGAGCGGGACACGGCCTCTGCTCTCTGCTGGCACTTTGTCACCGCTGAGCATCGCCCAGGGGAGGTGCCACCGCCTGCCTGGGATGGTGGATCCAGAGGGAATGCTGCCTCCCGGCTCTGGGATTACCGATCCCTGTGGGATTACCGATCCCTGCGAGGCTCAGGACTCTGCTGGAGGCCGTTCCCAAGGGCTGGGCTGAGGGAAGGGCACGGGATGTCCCCATCCTGCCACATGCAGCTCCCTGGGAAGAGGGAGATGGGGGATGTCCCCATCCTGCCACATGCAGCTCCCTGGGAAGAGGGAGATGGGGGATGTCCCCATCCCGCCACATGCAGCTCCCTGGGCAGAGGGGGGGATGGGGGATGTCCCCATCCCGCCACATGCAGCTCCCTGGGCAGAGGGGGGGATGGGGGATGTCCCCATCCCGCCACATGCAGCTCCCTGGGAAGAAGGGGACGGGGATGAGCAGTGTGGTGGAGCCAGCCCTGTCCTCTCCAGCCAGGTCCTCCTGGGGAATCCCACACGGCTTGTCAGGATGGCATTTTCAGGGATCCATGATCCCGAGGGTGTGGATCTCAGGGGAGGGAACTCTCCCCGTGGGAGCTTTGTAGAAGGTTCTGCCAGTGCTGCTGCTGCCATTTCTGGGCAGAACACGCCTGGGACGGAGGGGACGAGGCGGGAATCCTGTTCCTGGCGCGCGGGGAGAAGATCCCGTGCCTGCTTCCCACCCCTAACCTCTGCCACGCATGGGGACCGTGCTGAGCCGGGCATGGCGGGGAGGGGACGGGGGCTGGGCTGGGGGCGAGCCCGGTGGCCCCTGGGGCAGGCAGGTGCCATCTCCAGGTTGCCCTGCTCCCCTCGGCGCCTGCGCCAGCACCCACCCGAGCCACCCGCGCCTCTCCCTGTGCCCTCTGCAGACCTGGGCGCGCCCAGCCCCTGCCTGAGCGTGGAGTGCGCCTTCGGGGCCACCTGCGTGGTGAAGAACCAGGAGGCCGCGTGCGAGTGCCAGCAGCAGTGCCAGGGCCGCTACGACCCCGTGTGCGGCACCGACCAGCGCACATACGGCAACCCCTGCGAGCTGGACGCCATGGCCTGCGTGCTCCAGAGGGACATCAGGGTCAAGCACAAGGGGCCCTGTGGTAAGAGATGGGCTGGGACCGTGGTGGTGGTGGTCTTGTTCATGGCCTGCGTGCTCCAGAGGGACATCAGGGTCAAGCACAAGGGGCCCTGTGGTGAGATTTGGGCTGGGGGTGGTTGTGGTGTTGTTGTTTTGTTGTTGTTGGCCTGTGACCTCAAGAGGGACATCAGGGTGAAGCAGGGGGGGCCCTGTGGTGAGATTTGGGCTGGGGTTTGTTTTGTTGTTGTCCATGGCCTCTGACCTCAAGAGTGACATCAGGGTGAAGGACAGGGGGCCCTGTGGTAAGAGATGGGCTGGGACCATGGTGATGGTGGTCTTGTTCGTGGCCTGTGTGCTCCAGAGGAACATCAGGGTGAAGGAGAGGGGGCCCTGTGGTGAGATTTGGGCTGGAGGTGGTTGTGTTGTTGTGGTTGTTGTCCATAGCCTGTGTGCTCCAGAGAGACATCAGGGTGAAGCACGAGGGGCCCTGTGGCAGGATTTGGGCTGAGGCATTGTTTTCTTGTTGTTGTTCATGGCCTGTGTCCTTCAGAGGGACATCAGGGTGAAGCACGAGGAGTCCCGTGGTGGGATTTGGGCTGGAAGTTGTTGTTTTCTTGTTTTGTTGTTGTCCATGGCCTGTGACCTCCAGAGGGACATCAGGGTGAAGCACGAGGAGTCCCGTGGTGGGATTTGGGCCAGGATTGTTGTTTTGTTGTCTGGTTGTTGTTGTTGCTCCGTTTGCCCAGCCCAGGCTGCCCACAGACAGCAGGCGCAGCTCCAGCGCAGACATGGCACTG